>CM050175.1:11928741-11948741 GCA_027410445.1 Discoglossus pictus
CGCACACTGTCAGTGACACAGACACACACACAGTCAGTGACCAGCACACGCACACTGTCAGTGACCAGCACACACACACTGTCAGTGACCAGCACACGCACACTGTCAGTGACCAGCACACACACACAGTCAGTGACCAGCACACAGACACTGTCAGTGACCAGCACACACACACAGTCAGTGACCAGCACACACACCCAGTCAGTGACCAGCACACACACACTGTCAGTGACCAGCACACACACACAGTTAGTGACCAGCACACGCACACAGTCAGTGACAAGCACACACACAGTTAGTGACCAGCACACACACACTGTCAGCGACCAGCACACACTCACAGTCAGTGACCAGCACACGCACACAGTCAGTGACCAGCACACGCACACAGTCAGTGACAAGCACAGACACAGTCAGTGACCAGCACACACACACAGTCAGTGACCAGCACACACACACAGTCAGTGACCATCACACACACAGTCAGTGACAAGCACACACACACAGTCAGTGACCATCACACACACAGTCAGTGACAAGCACACACACACAGTCAGTGACCACCACACACACTGTCAGTGACCAGCACACACACACACAGTCAGTGACCAGCACACACACACTGTCAGCGACCACCACACACAAACTGTCAGTGACCAGCACACACACACACAGTCAGTGACCAGCACACACAGTCAGTGACCAGCACACACACACAGTCAGTGACCAGCACACGCACACAGTCAGTGACAAGCACACACACACAGTCAGTGACCAGCACACACACAGTCAGTGACCAGCACACGCACACAGTCAGTGACCAGCACACACACAGTCAGTGACCAGCACACACACACTGTCAGTGACCAGCACACACACACTGTCAGTGACCAGCACACGCACACAGTCAATGACCAGCATACGCACACAGTCAGTGACAAGCACACACACACTGTCAGTGACCAGCACACACACAATCAGTGACCAGCACACACACTGTCAGTGACCAGCACACACACACAGTCAGTGACCAGCACACACACACACAGTCAGTGACCAGCACACACACACAGTCAGTGACCAGCACACACACAGTCAGTGACCAGCACACACACACACACAGTCAGTGACCAGCACACACACTGTCAGTGACCAGCACACACACACACAGTCAGTGACCAGCACACACACACACTGTCAGTGACCAGCACACACACACACACACACTGTCAGTGACCAGCACACACACACACAGTCAGTGACCCACACACACACAGTCAGTGACCAGCACACACACACATGTCAGTGACCAGCACACTCACACAGTCAGTGACCAGCACACGCACACTGTCAGTGACCAGCACACACGCACACAGTCAGTGACCAGCACACACACACACAGTCAGTGACACACACACACACACAGTCAGTGACCAGCACACACACAGTCAGTGACCAGCACACACACACAGTCAGTGACCAGCACACACACACTGTCAGTGACCAGCACACACACACAGTCAGTGACCAGCACACACACACTGTCAGTGACCAGCACACACACAGTCAGTGACCAGCACACACACTGTCAGTGACCAGCACACACACAGTCAGTGACCAGCACACACACACAGTCAGTGACCAGCACACACACAGTCAGGTACCAGCACACACACACTGTCAGTGACCAGCAAGCACACAGTCAGTGACTAGCACACAAACACTGTCAGTGACCTGCACACACACACAGTCAGTGACCAGCACACACACTGTCAGTGACCAGCACACACACAGTCAGTGACCAGCACACACACACAGTCAGTGACCAGCACACACACAGTCAGTGACCAGCACACACACACAGTCAGTGACCAGCACACACACACACTGTCAGTGACCAGCACACACACAGTCAGTGACTAGCACACACACACAGTTAGTGACCAGCACACACACACAGTCAGTGACCAGCACACACACACACAGTCAGTGACCAGCACACGCACACAGTCAGTGACAAGCACACACACACTGTCAGTGACCAGCACACACACAGTCAGTGACTAGAACACACACACAGTCAGTGACCAGCACACACACACTGTCAGTGACAGCACACACACACAGTCAGTGACCAGCACACACACACAGTCAGTGACCAGCACACACACACACACAGTCAGTGACCAGCACACACACTGTCAGTGACCAGCACACACACACTGTCAGTGACCAGCACACACACACTGTCAGTGACCAGCACACACACAGTCAGTGACCAGCACACACACACACAGTCAGTGACCAGCACACACACACAGTCAGTGACCAGCACACACACACAGTCAGTGACCAGCACACACACAGTCAGTGACCAGCACACACACACACTGTCAGTGACCAGCACACACACAGTCAGTGACCAGCACACACACAGTCAGTGACCAGCACACACACAGTCAGTGACCAGCACACACACAGTCAGTGACCAGCACACACACACAGTCAGTGACCAGCACACACACACTGTCAGTGACCAGCACACATCACAGTCAGTGAATAGCACACACACACAGTTAGTGCCAGCACACACACACACACTGTCAGTGACCAGCACACACACCACACAGTCAGTCCGCAGCACACAGCCACAACCTGTCAGTGACAGCACACACACAGTCAGTTACTAGCACACAAACACAGTCAGTGACCAGCACACACACAGTCAGTGACCAGCACACACACACTGTCAGTGACCAGCACAACACACAGTCAGGACTAGCACACACACAGTGATGGACCAGACACACACACACACAATGTCAGTGACAGCCCACACACACACAGTCAGTGACCAGCACACGCACACAGTCAGTGACAGCACTCCACACAGTTCAGTGCCAGCACCACAACCCGTCAGGTACGCACACAACAACAGTCTGTGACCAGCACCCCACACAGTCACGTGACAGCACTCACACACAGTCAGGTGTCCTAGCACACACCTCCAGTCAGTGACCAGCACACACACACTGTCAGTGACCTGCACACACACACAGTCAGTGACCAGCACACACACAGTCAGTGACCAGCACACACACACTGTCAGTGACCAGCACACACACAGTCAGTGACCAGCACACACACACAGTCAGTGACCAGCACACACACACAGTCAGTGACCAGCACACACACTCAGTCAGTGACCAGCACACACACAGTCAGTGACCAGCACACACACACACACACACTGTCAGTGACCAGCACACACACAGTCAGTGACAGCACACACACACAGTCAGTGACCAGCACAACACACACACACTCTCAGTGACCAGCACACACACACACAGTCAGTGACCAGCACACACACACACAGTCAGTGACCAGCACACACACACAGTCAGTGACCAGCACACACACACAGTCAGTGACCAGCACACTCACACAGTCAGTGACCAGCACACACACACTGTCAGTGACCAGCACACACACAGTCAGTGACTAGCACACACACACAGTCAGTGACCAGCACACACACACTGTCAGTGACCAGCACACACACACTGTCAGTGACCAGCACACACACAGTCAGTGACCAGCACACACACTGTCTGTGACCAGCACACACACAGTCAGTGACCAGCACACACACACAGTCAGTGACCAGCACACACACAGTCAGTGACCAGCACACACACTGTCTGTGACCAGCACACACACAGTCAGTGACCAGCACACACACACTGTCAGTGACCAGCACACACACAGTCAGTGACTAGCACACACACACAGTTAGTGACCAGCACACACACACACACACTGTCAGTGACCAGCACACACACACAGTCAGTGACCAGCACACACACACAGTCAGTGACCAGCACACGCACACAGTCAGTGACCAGCACACGCACACAGTCAGTGACAAGCACACACACACTGTCAGTGACCAGCACACACACAGTCAGTTACCAGCACACACACACAGTCAGTGACCAGCACACACACACTGTCAGTGACCAGCACACACACACTGTCAGTGACCAGCACACACACACAGTCAGTGACCAGCACATGCACACAGTCACTGACCAGCACACACACACTGTCAGTGACCAGCACACACACACTGTCAGTGACCAGCACACACACACTGTCAGTGACCAGCACACACACAGTCAGTGATCAGCACACACACACACTGTCAGTGACCAGCACACACACACACAGTCAGTGACCAGCACACACACACAGTCAGTGACAAGCACACACACACTGTCAGTGACCTGCACACACACACACAGTCAGTGACCAGCACACACACACAGTCAGTGACCAGCACACACACAGTCAGTGACCAGCACACACACTGTCTGTGACCAGCACACACACAGTCAGTGACCAGCACACACACACAGTCAGTGACCAGCACACACACAGTCAGTGACTAGCACACACACACAGGTCAGTGACCAGCACACACACATGTCAGATGACCAGGCACACACACACAACTGTCAGTGACCAGCACACAACACATTCAGTGACTAGGCACACACACACAGTCAGTGACCAGCACACACACACACACTGTCAGTGACCAGCACACACACACACAGTCAGTGACCAGCACACGTACACAGTCAGTGACCAGCACACGCACACAGTCAGTGACAAGCACACACACACTGTCAGTGACCAGCACACACACAGTCAGTGACCAGCACACACACACAGTCAGTGACCAGCACACACACACTGTCAGTGACCAGCACACACACACACACAGTCAGTGACCAGCACACACACACAGTCACTGACCAGCACACACACACTGTCAGTGACCAGCACACACACACTGTCAGTGACCAGCACACACACACAGTCAGTGACCAGCACACACACACAGTCAGTGACCAGCACACACACACACAGTCAGTGACACCCACACACACAGTCAGTGACCAACACACACACACTGTCAGTGACCAGCACACACACAGTCAGTGACCAACACACACACACTGTCAGTGACCAGCACACACACACAGTCAGTGACCAGCACACACACAGTCAGTGACCAGCACACACACACAGTCAGTGACCAGCACACACACAGTCAGTGACCAGCACACACACACACTGTCAGTGACCAGCACACACACAGTCAGTGACTAGCACACACACACAGTTAGTGACCAGCACACACACACACACTGTCAGTGACCAGCACACACACACACAGTCAGTGACCAGCACACGCACACAGTCAGTGACCAGCACACGCACACAGTCAGTGACAAGCACACACACACTGTCAGTGACCAGCACACACACAGTCAGTGACCAGCACACACACACAGTCAGTGACCAGCACACGCACACAGTCAGTGACCAGCACACGCACACAGTCAGTGACAAGCACACACACACTGTCAGTGACCAGCACACACACAGTCAGTGACCAGCACACACACACAGTCAGTGACCAGCACACACACACTGTCAGTGACCAGCACACACACACAGTCAGTGACCAGCACATGCACACACACTGTCAGTGACCAGCACACACACACACAGTCAGTGACCAGCACACGCACACAGTCAGTGACCAGCACACGCACACAGTCAGTGACAAGCACACACACACTGTCAGTGACCAGCACACACACAGTCAGTGACCAGCACACACACACAGTCAGTGACCAGCACACACACACTGTCAGTGACCAGCACACACACACAGTCAGTGACCAGCACATGCACACAGTCACTGACCAGCACACACACACTGTCAGTGACCAGCACACACACACTGTCAGTGACCAGCACACACACACAGTCAGTGACCAGCACACACACACAGTCAGTGACCAGCAAACGCACACAGTCAGTGACAAGCACACACACAGTCAGTGACCAACACACACACACAGGCAGTGACCAGCACACACACAGTCAGTGACCAACACACACACACAGGCAGTGACCAGCACACACACACAGTCAGTGACCAGCACACACACAGTCAGTGACTAGCACACACACACAGTCAGTGACCAGCACACACACAGTCAGTGACCAGCACACACACACACTGTCAGTGACCAGCACACACACAGTCAGTGACCAGCACACACACACTGTCAGTGACCAGCACACACACACACACTGTCAGTGACCAGCACACACACACACAGTCAGTGACCAGCACACGCACACAGTCAGTGACCAGCACACGCACACAGTCAGTGACAAGCACACACACACTGTCAGTGACCAGCACACACACAGTCAGTGACCAGCACACACACACAGTCAGTGACCAGCACACACACACTGTCAGTGACCAGCACACACACACAGTCAGTGACCAGCACATGCACACAGTCACTGACCAGCACACACACACTGTCAGTGACCAGCACACACACACTGTCAGTGACCAGCACACACACACAGTCAGTGACCAGCACACACACACAGTCAGTGACCAGCAAACGCACACAGTCAGTGACAAGCACACACACAGTCAGTGACCAACACACACACACTGTCAGTGACCAGCACACACACAGTCAGTGACCAACACACACACACTGTCAGTGACCAGCACACACACACTGTCAGTGACCAGCACACACACAGTCAGTGACCAGCACACACACACAGTCAGTGACCAGCACACACACAGTCAGTGACCAGCACAAACACTGTCAGTGACCAGCACACACACACAGTCAGTGACCAGCACACACACAGTCAGTGACCAGCACAAACACTGTCAGTGACCAGCACACACACACTGTCAGTGACCAGCACACATACACTGTCAGTGACCAGCACACACACACTGTCAGTGACCAGCACACACACACACACACAGTCAGTGACCAGCACACACACACACACACAGTCAGTGACCAGCACACACACACAGTCAATGACCAGCACAGGAATTGTAGAAATGTAATAGCGATTTGCGGTTGCTGGTTTGACAGATTAAAGGCTTAGCTGTGTCAGAGTTACGAATTTGACATCCGTAGGGATTTTCATCCTGTAACCCGCAGATCGATTGTGGGTAGCTAAAAGAGGCCAATCTAATAGCCGTAACGTTTGTGGGCTACATTACGGGCTACAGTAACTACAATTTGGACAATTTAATAGGGGCCATAGTTGCATAGTAATTTAGGTTAACAAAAACTTTTAGTCTATTAGGTTCAACCTCTTTAGAACTCCTCTGAACCTTGTAATATGTGGATTAATTGTTACTTGATCCAGAGGAAGCAAATAGAAGAAAACCATTGAAACTTTGCCAATCGTCTCATATGGGGGAAAAAACTTCCTTCCTGACCCCAGATACTGGCGATCGGACTCCTCCCTGGATCAATACTCCTCCTTCGCTAGGAATCCAGGATAACCACGAATGCTCTTTTTAATCCTTTGGTAAAGGATTCCATAGTCTGACCTTTCTGTGAAGAACCCTTTTCTTTCTTTAAGGTGGGATCTTTTACTCTTTTTTGTCCCCTCATCAGTAGAACATTTCTTGGGACAGACAGTCCCCCTGACAAAGCTTTATACTGATGCTGGATGCATATATATAAGGTAATCATATCCCCTCTTAGATACCTTTATTTTAGAGAGAATACGTTTAATTTGGTTAGTTTTTCTTCATAACTTAGCCCCTCCATTCCCCTTATTATTTTTTTTGCCCTTCTTTATACTTTTTCCAGCTCTAAAATGTCCTTTTTATGAAGTGGTGCCCAAAACTCTCCTCCATATTCCAAACAAGGGTGTACTAGGGATTTTTTATAGTGGCAGAATTATATTTGCTTCCCTTGTTTCAGACCTTTCCTGTTGGGTGGCGAACGGCCGCTAGATGGTGCTGCCAATATTTTACAAATGATTTTACTGTATTTCATCTGAAATTTAACTCGATTCCATAGTAATAGGGTTAGGGTACGGGTAAGGGTTAGGGTAACAATTTAAAGTTAGAAATTGTGTAAAATGTCCACAAAGTCACTTAGCGGCCCCTAAACGTGATGCTACCGACACTTCTGCCGGCCACCCAACAGGAAATATCCCTTGTTTCTATACCCTTTATATTTTATTTGCCTTTGCAACTGCTCCTGGCATTTAGCACTTAAGTATCTGACACCCCTGGAATTGTTCCATTAAGATGATAAATTACTAATTATTTTTCCATACCAAATGCAGAAATTTACATTTATTTGTGTTAAATCACACGCTAATCTATATATAATACAAATGGCCCAGGCAGGCGCACTCTGTCCACTAGGTGTCAGTATATAACCAGTAGGTTCTCACGCTACACTACATGAATGTGTGTCTGTCCTGTGTGTCTGTACTGTGTGTGTGTGTGTCTGTCCTGTGTTATTATATTTAATGTCCCTGTTTTTCTCTGGTATATATATAGCCCCTCGCTCTTCGCTCTCTTTCTCTCTCGGTATTAATAGCTGATCTCTCTTCTCCCATCCTTGACCTTCTCTATTTATAAAGATTCTGATCATTAATTCTTCTCTTGCACATAAACACTGCAGAGCAACCTGTTACCCTGCTCCTTGTTACAGACACGCAGAGCATTAACCCCTCTCCTGCCATTGACATGGGGCATTAACCCCTCTCCGGCCATAGACAAAGAACAATTACCCCTCTCCTGCCATAGATACAGAGCAGTAACCCCTCTCCTGCCATAAACACAGGGCAATAACCCCTCTCATGCCAGACACACTGAACATTAATACCTCTCTTGCCCTATACACACAGCATTAACCCCTCTTCTGCCATAGACAAAGAACATTAACCCAAATCCCACTATTAACCCCTCTCCTACCATAGACACGCAGAGCATTAACCCCTCTCCTACCATAGACACGCAGAGCATTAACCCCTCTCCTTCCATAGACACGCAGAGCATACCACTATTAACCCCCCACGCCTAACACAGTGCATAGCACTATTAACCCATTTCCTACCATAGACACACATAAAGCATCTGTTACTCTGTACTATCATATACAGCACATCACAGAATTAACCCCCTCCACCACTACAAACACAGAGCATTAACCCCATTCATGCCGTAAACGAACCGAACATAGCCCTAACCCATTCTTGGCTTGTGGTGGCGCTATTAACCCTTCCGCTTCCAGAGAAATACCAAGCAGACACTAGTAACCCTTTCTCTGCCAGATATGGATACAATACCCAATATTAACACTGTTTTACCATAGAGACAATGACCATATTAACACTTACAGAAAACATGCTAGTATTAACCCTTCCTCTGCAGCGATAGCAATAATATAACGTAATTAACCCCTCATTTATTAACCCTTTTTGCAGTACATTTTTATACTTTTCCTGCCAGTGAAAAGAATTTCACTATTAACCCCTTTTCCATGCTAATATTAACCCCACTTCTACCAAAAGCTTGCAAAGCCTCACTCAATCCAGCACATTTCCCCGTTAACCTCTCCTGTGCTGAAGTTAACTCCTTTATTTATACTACATTAGTCCCTTTTTCTTCCATGACTAATTAACCCTTCCCAGCCGCCCTATATATTTCGGCTCTCTCAACACCTCAACTCCTTGCCAGCACCAGAAAGTTTGTACGGATTTCCCTCTTCATAAACTTTCTATCCCTGGTGAGGTGAAGGAGAGAAAAAAAAAATCCCTGATTGTTTTATTTTCGGATCGAGAAAAAATCCTTATAAGGCTTTGGTCTGGCACATCTCTACCTCCCTCCCTGCTCGCTCCATCCCTCGCTCCCTCCCTGCGCTGCTTTCACGTAAGATGCTGTTGCCGGGAGACAGGTTCCCGTTGCTAGGGCTGCGTGGGAGGAAAACCATGTTAAAAGAGTTTAGAGAAAGAAAGAAATAAGGAGAAAGGGAAATATTTAGAGTGAGAAAGAAAAGGAGCTGGTGTGGGAGGGGGAGCAGGAGAAGGGGGAGCGGGGAAAAAGACAAAAAAAGTTAAAGAAGGCAGTGAAGAATAGATAAGTGTGGAGTCAAACACAATGAGAAAGGTACAGAGGGTACAGAAACTTACATTGAAATAGATGGATGTAGAATAACATTAATCTATTTGCTCAACACTAAGCCTCTTGATATACAGTCTCTTGTTAGCACTATACTTTTACTTAGGCTTTCAGGCCTACACACAGCAAACAACCATTTGTTATACAGTCTATGTTAGTGTTATAATCTTAGTTAGGCTTTGAGGCCTAGGTGCAGTAAACAATCACTTGCTATGCAGTCTATTACTATGGTGAGGCCTAGGCTCAATAAACAACCACTTCATATACAGTCTCTGTTAATGTTATAATCTTAGTTAGGCTTTGAGGCCTAGTCTCAACAAACAACCACTTCATATACAGTCTCTGTTAATGTTATAATCTTAGTTAGGCTTTGAGGCCTAGTCTCAACAAACAACCACTTCATACACAGTCTCTGTAAATGTTACACTCTTAGTTAGGCTTTGAGGCCTAGGCTCGACAATAAACCTGTTTATGGTGAGGCCTAGGCTCAATAAACCACCACTTGACATACAGCCTCTATAAATGTTATACTATTAGTTAGGCTTTGAGGCCTAGGCTTAACAATCAACCACTTCATACACAGTCTCTGTAAATATTACACTCTTATTTAGGCTTTGAGGCCTAGGCTTAACAAACAACCACTTCATATACAGTCTCTGTAAATGTTACACTCTTAGTTAGGCTTTGAGGCCTAGTCTCAACAAACAACCACTTCATACACAGTCTCTGTAAATGTTACACTCTTAGTTAGGCTTTGAGGCCTAGGCTCGACAATAAACCTGTTTATGGTGAGGCCTAGGCTCAATAAACCACCACTTGACATACAGCCTCTATAAATGTTATACTATTAGTTAGGCTTTGAGGCCTAGGCTTAACAATCAACCACTTCATACACAGTCTCTGTAAATATTACACTCTTAGTTAGGCTTTGAGGCCTAGGCTTAACAAACAACCACTTCATATACAGTCTCTGTTAATGTTATAGTCTTAGTTAGGCTTTGAGGCCTAGGCTCAAAAACAACCACTTCATACACAGTCTCTGTAAATGTTACACTCTTAGTTAGGCTTTGAGGCCTAGGCTTAACAATCAACCACTTCATACACAGTCTCTGTTAATGTTACACTCTTAGTTAGGCTTTGAGGCCTAGGCTCAACAAACAACCACTTCATATACAGTCTCTGTAAATGTTATAATCTTAGCTAGGCTTTGAGGCCTAGACTCAATAAACAACCACTTGACACACCATTTCTCTAAGGATTACACTCATAGTTAGGCTTTGTGGCCTAGGCTCGAGAATTAACCTGTGACACCAGGTCCATCGGCAGCCGGTAACCAGGGGTGTCATCAGTTTGACTGCGCTGTTGTCAAACGGGATACCCTCCACAACTTTTCTGGTGTAATCGGGAACTTGGAAATAGTAAAAATTAACTTATTCAATCGAGAAGTGACAAGAAATTCAGTGCAGACAAGGGTAATCTTGTAAACAATACTTTATTGGCACACCTCACACTTCTATACACAGGAATATCGGGTAAAAATCATAGGGTCAAGAGTCTTTAATGTTCCATCAGTTTATTGACTTTTCCTCAAGACTATCTCGCCCCACATGGGACATTTTCCTTGACACACCAATCCAAAGTCTCTGCATGTAGGCCACTGATCACCTGGGTCAGGGGTGGCTCAGCTCTGTCTGCAAGCAGTACATGAAGGGGTCTCATGTAGGGCTGGTGATCTGGCACATGGGTGTAGGAACTGTGGGGATGAGGGGGACAACCCCCCCCCCCCCCCAATTTTTCATGTGTGTGTTTATACTATATGCGGTATCCCCCCAAGATTTTCGTTGACTCCTACACTCATGATGGGGCATGTGGGATATTGTCCTCAGTGGACCATTCCACTTCCCCTTTCATTGGAAGATGTTCAACCAATGATGGTGGTAGACCCCGCAGCACACATACACTGGTTAGCCCCTTCAGCTCATTCTCCGTCTTTCGCATTACTTCAACTTTTTAAAAAGAACAGAACTGCGATAGGACCCAAAATGACTCTACCTGCAGGTCTGTTGGATATGGCAAGTCCAGCGTCAAGGCAGGTGAGTCAATGTCTCAAGGTGGGTACACATGTGAAATAATTAATGCTGTTTTAGATACTACACCACCTGGTCCTTTTGCTCTCCTCCCCTTCCCCATTATGGGACCAGGCTAGATTTAATGGCACAACACACATCCATGTCTCTCTAGTCCTCAGTTAGCACTAATAATATAGATATGGCCATTCAGATCCCTGGCTGACATCAAGATGCACACCAGTTGATGAAGAATGGACCCGGGATTAGGCCACTGAATCTCCATCAGGTGTCAGGAAAATCTACACCATCAACTCCAAATGGTAGCTGCTTCTGGGGAGGGTACAATCAGAAGGAAGAGTATGTATTGTTCCTCTACCTATTGGCCTCTCCTCAGAACCATCCTGGCCAAAATAGGCCATTTTCCCTGACACGTCAATCTGGGGCCATCTATGTCAGGAGCTGTTCAGCTCTGTTTGTAAGCAATACATTAAAAAGGGTCTCCCTGTAGGGCTGGGGAATCTGTCCTATTGTACTGAATGAGTATTCTACCTCTTACGCCCTGGGCTGATGTTCAGCCAAAGATGGCAGCAGATACCCCACAGCGCACATACACTTGTTTTCCCTCCAGCCCCCTCTCCCTGTCTGTCACAAAACTACATGTTAGCCAAGTTTTGTAGTGTTATACTATTAGTTAGGCTTATGCCTAGACTCAACAATTAACCACCTGATAATATAGTACTATTAGTTACTAGCAAAGATTATACACCTTGACTTGGAGGGCATATGAGGTGGTACATTGTCATAAAATTCCAGTGCTGTCTATTAGTAAACTACCCTTTAACATACTGGCTACCATTTCAAGTGGCCAAAGAGAGCAGTTTTGAGAGCAGTGACATTAGTTACAAGATATATTGCTGTCCACCATCAGTGATAATACAGTTATGTGTCCAGATATTATTATGATGAATATGGTTCTGTCTAATTTTCAGAAAAGTGTCTATTGAAACAGGCGAGACAGACTAAAACACAACTTCCAAACTACAACAGTCCTTTTAAGAGCAATGTATTCCTAAAGATAGGAGGGATTATACATTTGGATATTGTTGCTGTTGTTGAGTCGTTCAGTTGTGTCCAACCCTCCATAACCCTACGGACTGCAGCACACCAGGCACATCTGTTAACCACTGTCTCTCAGCTCTATCAAGCTCACATTCATTGCTTCAATTATTCAATTTATCCACCTCTGTCTCTTCCTTTTCTTCACGTGCCTTCAGTCTTTCTGAGCATCAGAGTCTTCTCTAAGGAATTCTGTCTTCTCATGATATGGTCGAAATATTTCAGCTTTACCACCTGGCAAATCAGCCATCTTGTGTAATTGTTAACATAATATATATAAGAGCTCGGAGCATGTAAGATTAGGAACCTTCCTAGTTAGTTAATTGTTGATCATCTTCAAATTAATTTGCATTCCTCTAATCCTGCTAGTTATGGCACAGATATCAATGCTCCTTGAGAAATAGGAGCACAAACACTTGGAATACCACAAACACTTCAGAAACATGTATACTTGGGCTGCTCGATAACTCAAGAGTGATGCTTTTATACACTTGATGATTCACTTGCATACTGACAAATTTATAGAATCTCCCACCAGCTGACAATAAAACAACTCCATCTGTCCCAATATTTGTACAATATCCTGAAGTATACCTATAGTTAGTCTCAGAAAAATTGTATGTTTCTGGTTTTGACCTGAAATCCCAATTTGGGATGAGGCTTCATAGAAGAACAAAGGTCTCACTTTAGTAAACAATCCCCCGAAGAAAGAAATAAAATAAATGTTCTATTGTGTTGAGGATTCAAAACTCCCAACTACTGAGTTCCTTTTGACTTGTGTACATATCCAACCCGGACAAATCAAACAACACTAGTTTAATAGTAATCATATAGCAATATTTTGTTATACTTACAATTGACTGTTCAGTCATACACGGCTGTGGGACCCCACCAATTCTATTGGCTCAGCAGGACGGCAAGAGCTCCTGGCACAATCATGTCCAAGGTAGAAGTCAGCGCCGAAAGGCAAGGTCCCCATATTTATAGTGAAGCATAAACAGGAAGTTATAACTGTGACTAGAATATTGCCCGTCAAAAAATGACGGCAATGAAATTGTAAGTGAGCTAATGCTGTTTGGTGTATGGTAATCAAATAAATAATACATTACAAAATGAATATACTTTACCTATTTGGAAGTAATATCTGCAGAAAGCATTGTGTTGAAGAGCTGACAATCTACGTTGATGTTGCCGCAGCATTTAATGTGCGTTTTGAGTGTTGTGCAGCTGCTGTGTAAGTATCAGCAATGTGTGCAGTGTGTAGTGTAAATACTGTGCGAGCGCGAGGAAAATCTGTTAGGGTACCTGTGTACTTCGGCATTGTGTAAGTTAGTGTTGTAAAATGGCGCCTAATGTGTTTATTACGCGGCTGTGGCTGATTTTGCATCCTTGTTCTTGTACCTCATACAGATTTTTTTTTAAATTCGTAGGTGTTTCGTGGTGTTTTGCGTGTTTAGGGTCCTTTAGCCTCGTTTTTGTTTTGTTCGGCGGCCATTTTTTCTCTCGCTTAGGGGATTTTCGGGTGTCTAAACTCTTTAATTTCTACCTAAATTGACTTGTAACTTCACTTTTAGAGGTGCCCCCTCTTGCTGTGGGTAAACTTTTTATGTGTTTGTTGTGTGTATTTTTTGTGTTTTTAGTGTTTTTGTGTGCACGGGTTTCGGCCGCTAATGTCGTATTTTTGCGAGGTCGTAATATTTTTGTTTGTAAGTGGCGCGGCTCGTATTTAAGGATGCTAAGTCCGTAAATGTTGCGGTCGCGGTGGGAGCAGAGCCATCACTTGATATTCCTGTTAGTAGTAAGGCTTTAAGGCATACTCTGGTGGATCCTATCTCTTATTTTTAAACGTAAGGAGAAAAAGACCCTATTTTGATTGAGCAATTCCAAAGGCAGGGAAAGTATACAGATAAGATAAAAAAATATTACTTTTATTAACCTTTTTAAAATATTGTATTCAAAATTCCCACCCAAATTATTAAAAACATTCACTCTGTGGAGCAGGGGGAAGTTTAAATAATTGTCTCCTGATCCTTCCTACATTACTATTAGTAGTTAGGCATTAAGATGTACTCTGGTGGATACTATCTTTTGACATTACTGTTATTAGTGAGGCTTTAAGGCTTACTCTGGCGAATCCAATCTCTTGGCATTACTGTTAGTAGTTAGGCTTTATTGCTTACTCTGGCGAATCCAATCTCTTGGCATTACTGTTAGTAGTAAGGCTTTAATGCTTACTCTGGCGAATCCAATCGCTTGGCATTACTGTTAGTAGTAAGGCTTTAAGGCTTACTCTGGCGAATCCAATCTCTTGACATTACTGTTAGTAGTAAGACTTTAAGGCTTACTCTGGCGAATCCAATCTCTTGACATTACTGTTAGTAGTAAGGCTTTAAGGCTTACTCTGGCGAATCCAATCTCTTGGCATTACTGTTAGTAGTTAGGCTTTAAGGCTTACTCTGGCGAATCCAATCTCTTGACATTACTGTTAGTAGTTAGGCTTTAAGGCTTACTCTGGCGAATCCAATCTCTTGACATTACTCTTAGTAGTTAGGCTTTAAGGCTTACTCTGGCGAATCCAATCTCTTGGCATTACTGTTAGTAGTAAGGCTTTAAGGCTTACTCTGGCGAATCCAATCTCTTGGTATTACTGTTAGTAGTTAGGCTTTAAAGCTTGCTCTGGCGAATCCAATCTCTTGGCATTACTGTTAGTAGTAAGGCTTTAAGGCTTACTCTGGCGAATCCAATCTCTTGGCATTATTCTTAGTAGTTAGGCTTTAATGCTTACTCTGGCGAATCCAATCTCTTAGCATTACTCTTAGTAGTTAGGCTTTAAGGCTTACTCTGGCGAATCCAATCTCTTGACATTACTGTTAGTAGTTAGGCTTTAAGGCTTACTCTGGCGAATCCAATCTCTTGGCATTACTGTTAGTAGTAAGGCTTTAAGGCTTACTCTGGCGAATCCAATCTCTTGGCATTACTGTTAGTAGTTAGGCTTTAAGGCTTACTCTGGCGAATCCAATCTCTTGGCATTACTGTTAGTAGTTAGGCTTTAATGCTTACTCTGACGAATCCAATCTCTTGGCATTACTGTTAGTAGTAAGGCTTTAAGGCTTACTCTGGCGAATCCAATCTCTTGGCATTACTGTTAGTAGTAAGGCTTTAAGGCTTACTCTGGCGAATCCAATCTCTTGGCATTACTGTTAGTAGTTAGGCTTTAATGCTTACTCTGACGAATCCAATCTCTTGGCATTACTCTTAGTAGTTAGCCTTTAAGGCTTACTCTGACGAATCCAATCTCTTGGCATTACTCTTAGTAGTTAGGCTTTAAGGCTTACTCTGGCGAATCCAATCTCTTGACATTCCTGTTAGTAGTTAGACTTTGAGGACAACTCTTGAGAATCATATTACTTGTCATTCCTTTCAGTAGTAAGCCTATGATTGTCCCGAGTCGGCCTTAAAGCCATAAATTTCAAGCAATAGAATTTTTGTGGTAAGATCTTGAAATCTAACTACTAGCTGCAATGTTAAGAGATAAGGATCTCAGAGTACTACTGGATATAACTGTTTCTATTGAGGCTTTGAGACCTACTCTGAGAATCTTATCTCTTGACATTACTGCTTATAGTTAGATTTTAAGATCTTATTGGAAAAATCCTCTTAACATTTATGCTAGTAGTTGGTCTTTAAGGCCTACTCTGGATGATCTTGTAACTCGGCATTACTTTTTGTAGTTAGGCTTTGAATCCTTTAATCCATTAATATTTGTAGCAAGACTTTTAACCAATATAATCCCTTCACATGCCTTGTACTACCTACCACCTAACTATGGCTTTGAAAGGGTGCTCACAACTGTAGATGCTCCATGGCTAAACGCTAGTGCTTATGCTGTCATAGCCCCATTGTCATTCCCATTTTTTTATGCGTGGGAAGAGGAAAAAATACATCCTAGATGTGACGGAAGTGGGTTATTGCTATAATGGCTCGGTAAAGAGAGGGGGAGAATTTGAGTGAGCAGAAAGGAAGTTCAAAAAGTAATTTGAAGGAGTATAAAAAGAATGAGAGAAAAGTGAATAGAAATGAGTGGGAGTGAAAAAACTGAAATGATCACAGAGAGTGACAAGGAAATTAAGTGATAAAAATAGAATGTATATATATATATATATATATATATATATATATATATATATATATATATATACACACACACATATATATATAGTTAATGTTCGAGGCATTATCTCATATTACATGTTTTGACCAGTGTGGTACAATTGACTACATTTAAGTTTATACAAGAGATTCAATGACATTTGTTGACTTTGACAATACGGGTCCCTGCTTCCATCGCTGAGGTCTCGGGATCTTCCCATCGCCCGAGCGACTTATCGGAAGGATATCCGTCGCCTTATTTAATTGCTACGTTTTTGGCATAAGTAGCCGCAAGGGGAGGCCGGAGGCTACTTAGCTAGTTAATTGGCTTACATTTGCGGCCTCCGATCGGGTTACAAGCCTCGAGCTGCGATCCCTTGCTATTAGTTCAATCGCAGCTTACTTCCGTCAAAGCCTTTGATCTTCCGTTCCCGCAAGAGTTGCGGCCGCACGATACCTCTATTCGCTATTCAATTGCTACGATTCACCCTCTGTCAAGGCCGTAAATGGCTAAACGCGAACCACAGATTACTTACACCAAAGAGGTCCCACAACAGACAAAGAGGTCCCACAACGGACACAGGGGTCCCACAACGGACTTACTTTCAAAACGTAGCACTAATTAAGCAAATAAAAAAGCCATCCTGTACTTTTATTAGAAGTGAAAGGGATTTTAGGCCTTAGAATTAATAGCACAACATTCCCACACTCTCAAATCACCATAAATAAATAATTTACGGCTTGCAGCAAATGCCTACGGCCGATAGCATTATTTCATTAGTCGCAAAGGGGGCGACCTTGCGGCGCCAGCCAATTGAATAGCAGCGTAGACTTAGCGCACAGGTATAGTATATCAGAGAGTCTGGAGCTAAATCTCTTGGGTCTTAATCATGAGTCTCCATACTACTCAACTATCACTCTGTCAGTTTGTCACTAGGAATCTGGTATTGTTCTTGGTTCTCTTTTGAGATCACCCTGTACTTTTTTAGTAATGGTTTCAGTTCAATTTTATAATTTGATTGGTTGGCCTTGAAATATCCATTTCATAAAGTTACTCAGTGTTTTATATTAATTGTAATGTATTACTCCCATAACCCAACCCAGCTACCACTCTAGGCTACAGTCTGCGAGTTTCAATCCCACAAGGTGCTTTAGGGAAAGCACCATGGTCACTGGATTCCAAACTCAAAGACAGGGCCCTCCTTGTTTTACTATGTGTTAATTTGTATGTATCTTTGTCTTGAACGTATCTTATGTACAGCGCTACGGAATATGTTGGCGCGTTATAAATAAACGATAATAATAAAATAATAATACCACCAGCTCTTGATATTACTAGTAGTTAGGCTTTATGGTCTACTCTGTCCATCCACCAGCTCTTGATATTACTAGTAGTTAGGCTTTATGGTCTACTCTGTCCATCCACCAGCTCTTGATATTACTAGTAGTTAGGCTTTATGGTCTACTCTGTCCATCCACCAGCTCTTGATATTACTAGTAGTTAGGCTTTATGGTCTACTCTGTCCATCCACCAGCTCTTTATATTACTAGTAGTTAGGCTTTATGGTCTACTCTGTCCATCCACCAGCTCTTGATATTACTAGTAGTTAGGCTTTATGGTCTACTCTGTCCATCCACCAGCTCTTGATATTACTAGTAGTTAGGCTTTATGGTCTACTCTGTCCATCCACCAGCTCTTGATATTACTAGTAGTTAGGCTTTATGGTCTACTCTGTCCATCCACCAGCTCTTGATATTACTAGTAGTTAGGCTTTATGGTCTACTCTGTCCATCCACCAGCTCTTGATATTACTAGTAGTTAGGCTTTATGGTCTACTCTGTCCATCCACCAGCTCTTGATATTACTAGTAGTTAGGCTTTATGGTCTACTCTGTCCATCCACCAGCTCTTGATATTACTAGTAGTTAGGCTTTATGGTCTACTCTGTCCATCCACCAGCTCTTGATATTACTAGTAGTTAGGCTTTATGGTCTACTCTGTCCATCCACCAGCTCTTGATATTACTAGTAGTTAGGCTTTATGGTCTACTCTGTCCATCCACCAGCTCTTGATATTACTAGTAGTTAGGCTTTATGGTCTACTCTGTCCATCCACCAGCTCTTGATATTACTAGTAGTTAGGCTAAATGGCCTACTCTGTCCATCCACCAACTTTTGATATTACTAGTTGTTAGGTTTTATGGCCTACTCTGGTAATCTACTAGCTTATGATATTACTTGTAGTTAGGCTTTATGGCCTTCTCTGGTCATCCACCAGCTCTTGATATTACTAGTAGATAGGCTTTATGGCCTTCTCTGGTCATCCACCAGCTCTTGATATTACTAGTAGATAGGCTTTATGGCCAACTCTGTCCATCCACCAGCTCTTGATATTACTAGTAGTTAGGCTTTATGGCCTTCTCTGTCCATCCACCAGCTCTTGATATTACCAGTAGTTAGGCTTTATGGTCTACTCTGTCCATCTACGAGCTCTTGATATTACTAGTAGTTAGGCTTTATGGCCTTCTCTGTCCATCCACCAGCTCTTGATATTACCAGTAGTTAGGCTTTATGGTCTACTCTGTCCATCTACGAGCTCTT
>CM050175.1:11953741-12143741 GCA_027410445.1 Discoglossus pictus
TATACACAGTGCAGGTAGCAGTGCCAGCCTCCCCTCACACACACTACTACACCATGACATGTATACACAGTGCAGGGAGCAGTGCCAGCCTCCCCTCACATACACTACTACACCATGACATGTATACACAGTGCAGGGAGCAGTGCCAGCCTCCCCCTCACATACACTACTACACCATGACATGTATACACAGTGCAGGGAGCAGTGCCAGCCTCCCCTCACACACACTACTACACCATGACATGTATACACAGTGCAGGGAGCAGTGCCAGCCTCCCCTCACACACACTACTACACCATGACATGTATACACAGTGCAGGGAGCAGTGCCAGCCTCCCCCTCACATACACTACTACACCATGACATGTATACACAGTGCAGGGAGCAGTGCCAGCCTCCCCCTCACACACACTACTACACCATGACATGTATACACAGTGCAGGGAGCAGTGCCAGCCTCCCCCTCACACACACTACTACACCATGACATGTATACACAGTGCAGGGAGCAGTGCCAGCCTCCCCTCACACACACTACTACACCATGACATGTATACACAGTGCAGGGAGCAGTGCCAGCCTCCCCTCACACACACTACTACACCATGACATGTATACACAGTGCAGGGAGCAGTGCCAGCCTCCCCCTCACACACACTACTACACCATGACATGTATACACAGTGCAGGGAGCAGTGCCAGCCTCCCCTCACACACACTACTACACCATGACATGTATACACAGTGCAGGGAGCAGTGCCAGCCTCCCCCTCACACACACTACTACACCATGACATGTATACACAGTGCAGGGAGCAGTGCCAGCCTCCCTCACACACACTACTACACCATGACATGTATACACAGAGCAGGGAGCAGTGCCAGCCTCCCCTCACATACACTACTACACCATGACATGTATACACAGTGCAGGGAGCAGTGCCAGCCTCCCCCTCACATACACTACTACACCATGACATGTATACACAGTGCAGGGAGCAGTGCCAGCCTCCCCCTCACACACACTACTACACCATGACATGTATACACAGTGCAGGGAGCAGTGCCAGCCTCCCCTCACACACACTACTACACCATGACATGTATACACAGTGCAGGGAGCAGTGCCAGCCTCCCCCTCACACACACTACTACACCATGACATGTATACACAGTGCAGGGAGCAGTGCCAGCCTCCCCTCACACACACTACTACACCATGACATGTATACACAGTGCAGGGAGCAGTGCCAGCCTCCCCCTCACACACACTACTACACCATGACATGTATACACCATGCAGGGAGCAGTGCCAGCCTCCCCTCACACACACTACTACACCATGACATGTATACACAGTGCAGGGAGCAGTGCCAGCCTCCCCTCACACACACTACTACACCATGACATGTATACACAGTGCCGGGAGCAGTGCCAGCCTCCCCCTCACACACACTACTACACCATGACATGTATACACAGAGCAGGGAGCAGTGGCAGCCTCCCCTCACACACACTACTACACCATGACATGTATACACAGTGCAGGGAGCAGTGCCAGCCTCCCCTCACACACACTACTACACCATGACATGTATACACAGTGCAGGGAGCAGTGCCAGCCTCCCCTCACACACACTACTACACCATGACATGTATACACAGTGCAGGGAGCAGTGCCAGCCTCCCCCTCACATACACTACTACACCATGACATGTATACACAGTGCAGGGAACAGTGCCAGCCTCCCCTCACACACACTACTACACCATGACATGTATACACAGTGCAGGGAGCAGTGCCAGCCTCCCCTCACACACACTACTACACCATGACATGTATACACAGAGCAGGGAGCAGTGCCAGCCTCCCCCTCACACACACTACTACACCATGACATGTATACACAGTGCAGGGAGCAGTGCCAGCCTCCCCCTCACACACACTACTACACCATGACATGTATACACAGTGCAGGGAGCAGTGCCAGCCTCCCCTCACACACACTACTACACCATGACATGTATACACAGAGCAGGGAGCAGTGCCAGCCTCCCCTCACACACACTACTACACCATGACATGTATACACAGTGCAGGGAGCAGTGCCAGCCTCCCCTCACACACACTACTACACCATGACATGTATACACAGTGCAGGGAGCAGTGCCAGCCTCCCCCTCACACACACTACTACACCATGACATGTATACACAGTGCAGGGAGCAGTGCCAGCCTCCCCTCACACACACTACTATACCATGACATGTATACACAGTGCAGGGAGCAGTGCCAGCCTCCCCTCACACACACTACTACACCATGACATGTATACACAGTGCAGGGAGCAGTGCCAGCCTCCCCTCACACACACTACTACACCATGACATGTATACACAGTGCAGGGAGCAGTGCCAGCCTCCCCTCACACACACTACTACACCATGACATGTATACACAGTGCAGGGAGCAGTGCCAGCCTCCCCTCACACACACTACTACACCATGACATGTATACACAGTGCAGGGAGCAGTGCCAGCCTCCCCCTCACACACACTACTACACCATGACATGTATACACAGTGCAGGGAGCAGTGCCAGCCTCCCCTCACACACACTACTACACCATGACATGTATACACAGTGCAGGGAGCAGTGCCAGCCTCCCCCTCACACACACTACTACACCATGACATGTATACACAGTGCAGGGAGCAGTGCCAGCCTCCCCTCACACACACTACTACACCATGACATGTATACACAGTGCAGGGAGCAGTGCCAGCCTCCCCCTCACACACTACTACACCATGACATGTATACACAGTGCAGGGAGCAGTGCCAGCCTCCCCCTCACACACACTACTACACCATGACATGTATACACAGTGCAGGGAGCAGTGCCAGCCTCCCCTCACACACACTACTACACCATGACATGTATACACAGTGCAGGGAGCAGTGCCAGCCTCCCCCTCACATACACTACTACATCATGACATGTATACACAGTGCAGGGAGCAGTGCCAGCCTCCCCCTCACATACACTACTACATCATGACATGTATACACAGTGCAGGGAGCAGTGCCAGCCTCCCCTCACACACACTACTACACCATGACATGTATACACAGTGCAGGGAGCAGTGACAGCCTCCCCTCACACACACTACTACACCATGACATGTATACACAGACCAGGGAGCAGTGCCAGCCTCCCCCTCACATACACTACTACACCATGACATGTATACACAGTGCAGGGAGCAGTGCCAGCTTCCCCCCTCACACACACTACTACACCATGACATGTATACACAGAGCAGGGAGCAGTGCCAGCCTCCCCTCACACACACTACTACACCATGACATGTATACACAGTGCAGGGAGCAGTGCCAGCCTCCCCTCACACACACTACTACACCATGACATGTATACACAGTGCAGGGAGCAGTGCCAGCCTCCCCCTCACACACACTACTACACCATGACATGTATACACAGTGCAGGGAGCAGTGCCAGCCTCCCCCTCACACACACTACTACACCATGACATGTATACACAGTGCAGGGAGCAGTGCCAGCCTCCCCCTCATACACACTGTAACGGATCTCCTGGCACCCCGACCGGGTACCTCCGTTGATAGACGCGTCCTAGTTTGCGCCAAGGCCTACAAGCACCGCACCGGACACCAAAACCACCACAGACTCCAAGGATAGTACATCAGGAACAAGCGTTCAGTAGTTACAGCTCAAGGGAGTATGCAGAAGCATAGCAATCCCCAGTATGATAGTGATCCCCTCAAATAACGAGACAAGGCTACGTTTTGAAGGGTCAAGAAGAACTATATTTTTAATGACAGGGAATCTCCTTTTATGCAATGTGCCCTCTGAAGGGCTACACCCACATAATTATCACAACAGCCAATTATATACATGGTTCAACCCCCACGTCTCCTCCCCTCAGATAACAGGTAACATAATTAAAACAGACACAATTTTAACCACATTCTGGATGTACCCCAAATACAGGGGGTACACCTTTAAGTCCCGCACCATTCAATATCTCTCACCCAGGGGAACAACATATACAAAAATGGCATGAATCAGACCAGGGGTTCAAAAGTTAGTAAAAGTATGTTTTTACACATAACACACAGACATTGCACATATCCCCCACACAATACACATATAGGACAATAGGTGAGTCACACCTCCCTGAGGCTCCTTGATATAATCAGACAATGATTAAATCAGCCTTCTTTGTTCTTATCTGAGAATGAAAACAGTTTATACAATCGACTTTTCTTATCTGTAACAGGATTATCTATTAGCCTAGTCGCTTTGATATTCTGAGCCAATATACTCTGTAGAACATAAAACAACATTTCTACAGTACAGCAATGTGATCATATTTTAACCAAGAATTAAATAATCATAAAACAGGGTAAAACAGTGATGAGTTCCGTTACAGCTGGGGTCTGAGCGCATAAAACTACCGAATAGCGCTCAGATCCTTTTCACACAGTTCAATTGCCATGGAGCTAAAGTCTTTCCCATAGTCTTTCATTATATGAATGGGCTCCATGGCATAGCTTTCTGTGGTATCATGGTTCACACAGGGCAAGTACCGAATGACCCCCCTGTATGTAAAGGGCCAGAATGAGTGACATACACTCTGGTATGGCCGAATACTGTGTTTACAGGGCAACATGTACCAGGGCCATAGTCGCAGGGCAGGAGGCTGGCAAACAGTCCTCTCCAAGACAAAGTGGCGAAGGGCACTTCGTCACACATCTCCCCTTTGGGGGGAAGTCTAACCAGGCACCTGATCTTCTGCCGGTCAGTGCCTCCGTTAGACGATCCACCAACCCACAATAAACCAGTGCTAGAGCCGCCCCCCCACAACAACAAAGTGCAAGAGCAGCCCACCCACAACAAACCGTTACTGCAACTGGATATTTCGCTGTGGTGATGGGGCAACACGTTGAGGGGACTTGAGGGGCAGAGGCCAGCGGCACTCTGCCCTGATGCCAGCTCTTCTGCTGGGGTACTTGGGACATATTCCAGCTCAGTAGCCAGGGAAACGTGAGAGTCAGTGGGGGTTAACATTTCCTCTGTAAACCCTGGGGCCACATTAGGAGTTAGCTGGGGAGGGGAATTTGTACTTACCCCCTCCTTCGGTTGTCCCAGTGAGGGTAGTTGGGGGTCTGGACAAGCTGTGGGCGCAGAGACCACAGTCCCATCTGCGCCGTCTGGGAGATTGGTGTCTCCCCTGGTTAGGGTAAACTGTCGCTGGGGGGAAAGGACGACACCTTCTGCCCCCTGGGGTTCACACTGCCGCTGGGGGGGAAGGACGACACCTTCTGCCCCCTGGGGTTCACACTGCCGCTGGGGGGGAAGGACGACACCTTCTGCCCCCTGGGGTTCACACTGCCGCTGGGGGGGAAGGACGACACCTTCTGCCCCCTGGGGTTCACACGGCCGCTGGGGGGTAAGGACGACACCTTCTGCCCCCTGGGGTTCACACTGCCGCTGGGGGGGAAGGACGACACCTTCTGCCCCCTGTGGTTCACACTGCCGCTGGGGGGGAAGGACGACACCTTCTGCCCCCTGGTGTTCACACTGCCGCTGGGGGGGAAGGACGAAACCTTCTGCCCCCTGTGGTTCACACTGCCGCTGGGGGGGAAGAACGACACCTTCTGCCCTCTGGGGTTCACACTGCCGCTGGGGGGGAAGGACGACACCTTCTGCCCCCTGGGGTTCACACTGCCGCTGGGGGGGAAGGACGACACCTTCTGCCCCCTGGGGTTCACACTGCTGCTGGGGGGGAAGGACGACACCTTCTGCCCCCTGTGGTTCACACTGCCGCTGGGGGGGGAGGACAACACCTTCTGCCCCCTGGGGTTCACACTGCCGCTGGGGGGGAAGGACGGCACCTTCTGCCCCCTGTGGTTCACACTGCCGCTGGGGGGGAAGGACGACACCTTCTGCCCCCTGTGGTTCACACTGCCGCTGGGGGGAAAGGATGACACCTTCTGCCCCCTGGGGTTCACACTGCGGCTGGGGGGGAAGGACGACACCTTCTGCCCCCTGTAGGGCCGGTAGAGAGACCTCGGTCCCATCTCTACCTGCCATCTGGAGGTCATCCCAGGACCAGTCAATGAAGTCTGGTTCTGCTTGTGGAGTAGGTTGGGGCTGCACGAAGCTGAGCAGGTGTTGGTAGTCCTGCTCCAGCTCCCACTCTCTTGTTACCAGGTGGGTCATGTCTTTGCTCACCTCGCCTTCGTCATCCCAGACATACATGCCCATCCGGTAGTCGTAGATGTCCCAAAACCTAGACTCCTCCGTGCTGCCAAGATCAATGTCGTCCTCCAAGGCATCCCATAATAAACCCGGGCCATCATAATCATTCCCCTCCGGTAAGTCGTGTTCAGGTGTCCAGGGGGTAAGTTGAACGGTATGCCACCAGAGGGCCTGGTATGCGTTGTCTAGCCAGAGCTCTCGCCATACCAGGGTCTCTAGTCTTGTCACCCACTCATCCAGGGGCTGCTCTCCCAATAGATACATCCGCATCGCCACACGCTTCTGTAGCCGCTGCTCATCACTGGGGAGACTCTCACCTCGCCGCCATTGGGCATCTTCCAGGGCATCATACCAGAGTTCCTTTCTGTCTGCATCCCTGTAGTCCGCGGCCGCCTCCTCCTCCTCATCATGAAACGCTGTCTGAAAACTAGCCGGTTCCATCCTGCTGTAGCCAGGGGCGCTGTACGGATACTAGCGTTGCCCTCAATTTGTAACTCCAAACGTTACCAGTGTCTCCGGGCTGCTTTTCCTCTTACTAGGACGCATCCATCAACGGAGGTACCCGGTCGGGGTGCCAGTAGATCCGTTACATTGGCTGGCAGTGGTGGGATGGCGTCCTAGTAAGAGGAAAAGCAGCCCGGAGACACTGGTAAGGTTTGGAGTTACAAATTGAGGGCAACGCTAGTACCCGTACAGCGCCCCTGGCTACAGCAGGATGGAACCGGCTAGTTTTCAGACAGCGTTTTATGATGAGGAGGAGGAGGCGGCCGCGGACTACAGGGATGCAGACAGAAAGGAACTCTGGTATGATGCCCTGGAAGATGCCCAATGGCGGCGAGGTGAGAGTCTCCCCAGTGATGAGCAGCGGCTACAGAAGCGTGTGGCGATGCGGATGTATCTATTGGGAGAGCAGCCCCTGGATGAGTGGGTGACAAGACTAGAGACCCTGGTATGGCGAGAGCTCTGGCTAGACAACGCATACCAGGCCCTCTGGTGGCATACCGTTCAACTTACCCCCTGGACACCTGAACACGACTTACCGGAGGGGAATGATTATGATGGCCCGGGTTTATTATGGGATGCCTTGGAGGACGACATTGATCTTGGCAGCACGGAGGAGTCTAGGTTTTGGGACATCTACGACTACCGGATGGGCATGTATGTCTGGGATGACGAAGGCGAGGTGAGCAAAGACATGACCCACCTGGTAACAAGAGAGTGGGAGCTGGAGCAGGACTACCAACACCTGCTCAGCTTCGTGCAGCCCCAACCTACTCCACAAGCAGAACCAGACTTCATTGACTGGTCCTGGGATGACCTCCAGATGGCAGGTAGAGATGGGACCGAGGTCTCTCTACCGGCCCTACAGGGGGCAGAAGGTGTCGTCCTTCCCCCCCAGCCGCAGTGTGAACCCCAGGGGGCAGACGGTGTCATCCTTTCCCCCCAGCGGCAGTGTGAACCACAGGGGGCAGAAGGTGTCGTCCTTCCCCCCCAGCGGCAGTGTGAACCACAGGGGGCAGAAGGTGCCGTCCTTCCCCCCCAGCGGCAGTGTGAACCCCAGGGGGCAGAAGGTGTTGTCCTCCCCCCCCAGCGGCAGTATGAACCACAGGGGGCAGAAGGTGTCGTCCTTCCCCCCCAGCAGCAGTGTGAACCCCAGGGGGCAGAAGGTGTCGTCCTTCCCCCCCAGCGGCAGTGTGAACCCCAGGGGGCAGAAGGTGTCGTCCTTCCCCCCCAGCGGCAGTGTGAACCCCAGGGGGCAGAAGGTGTCGTTCTTCCCCCCCAGCGGCAGTGTGAACCACAGGGGGCAGAAGGTTTCGTCCTTCCCCCCCAGCGGCAGTGTGAACCCCAGGGGGCAGAAGGTGTCGTCCTTCCCCCCCAGCGGCAGTGTGAACCACAGGGGGCAGAAGGAGTCGTCCATCCCCCCCAGCGGCAGTGTGAACCCCAGGGGGCAGAAGGTGTCGTCCTTACCCCCCAGCGGCCGTGTGAACCCCAGGGGGCAGAAGGTGTCGTCCTTCCCCCCCAGCGGCAGTGTGAACCCCAGGGGGCAGAAGGTGTCGTCCTTCCCCCCCAGCGGCAGTGTGAACCCCAGGGGGCAGAAGGTGTCGTCCTTCCCCCCCAGCGGCAGTGTGAACCCCAGGGGGCAGAAGGTGTCGTCCTTTCCCCCCAGCGACAGTTTACCCTAACCAGGGGAGACACCAATCTCCCAGACGGCGCAGATGGGACTGTGGTCTCTGCGCCCACAGCTTGTCCAGACCCCCAACTACCCTCACTGGGACAACCGAAGGAGGGGGTAAGTACAAATTCCCCTCCCCAGCTAACTCCTAATGTGGCCCCAGGGTTTACAGAGGAAATGTTAACCCCCACTGACTCTCACGTTTCCCTGGCTACTGAGCTGGAATATGTCCCAAGTACCCCAGCAGAAGAGCTGGCATCAGGGCAGAGTGCCGCTGGCCTCTGCCCCTCAAGTCCCCTCAACGTGTTGCCCCATCACCACAGCGAAATATCCAGTTGCAGTAACGGTTTGTTGTGGGTGGGCTGCTCTTGCACTTTGTTGTTGTGGGGGGGCGGCTCTAGCACTGGTTTATTGTGGGTTGGTGGATCGTCTAACGGAGGCACTGACCGGCAGAAGATCAGGTGCCTGGTTAGACTTCCCCCCAAAGGGGAGATGTGTGACGAAGTGCCCTTCGCCACTTTGTCTTGGAGAGGACTGTTTGCCAGCCTCCTGCCCTGCGACTATGGCCCTGGTACATGTTGCCCTGTAAACACAGTATTCGGCCATACCAGAGTGTATGTCACTCATTCTGGCCCTTTACATACAGGGGGGTCATTCGGTACTTGCCCTGTGTGAACCATGATACCACAGAAAGCTATGCCATGGAGCCCATTCATATAATGAAAGACTATGGGAAAGACTTTAGCTCCATGGCAATTGAACTGTGTGAAAAGGATCTGAGCGCTATTCGGTAGTTTTATGCGCTCAGACCCCAGCTGTAACGGAACTCATCACTGTTTTACCCTGTTTTATGATTATTTAATTCTTGGTTAAAATATGATCACATTGCTGTACTGTAGAAATGTTGTTTTATGTTCTACAGAGTATATTGGCTCAGAATATCAAAGCGACTAGGCTAATAGATAATCCTGTTACAGATAAGAAAAGTCGATTGTATAAACTGTTTTCATTCTCAGATAAGAACAAAGAGGGCTGATTTAATCATTGTCTGATTATATCAAGGAGCCTCAGGGAGGTGTGACTCACCTATTGTCCTATATGTGTATTGTGTGGGGGATATGTGCAATGTCTGTGTGTTATGTGTAAAAACATACTTTTACTAACTTTTGAACCCCTGGTCTGATTCATGCCATTTTTGTATATGTTGTTCCCCTGGGTGAGAGATATTGAATGGTGCGGGACTTAAAGGTGTACCCCCTGTATTTGGGGTACATCCAGAATGTGGTTAAAATTGTGTCTGTTTTAATTATGTTACCTGTTATCTGAGGGGAGGAGACGTGGGGGTTGAACCATGTATATAATTGGCTGTTGTGATAATTATGTGGGTGTAGCCCTTCAGAGGGCACATTGCATAAAAGGAGATTCCCTGTCATTAAAAATATAGTTCTTCTTGACCCTTCAAAACGTAGCCTTGTCTCGTTATTTGAGGGGATCACTATCATACTGGGGATTGCTATGCTTCTGCATACTCCCTTGAGCTGTAACTACTGAACGCTTGTTCCTGATGTACTATCCTTGGAGTCTGTGGTGGTTTTGGTGTCCGGTGCGGTGCTTGTAGGCCTTGGCGCAAACTAGGACGCGTCTATCAACGGAGGTACCCGGTCGGGGTGCCAGGAGATCCGTTACACACACTACTACACCATGACATGTATACACAGTGCAGGGAGCAGTGCCAGCCTCCCCCTCACACACACTACTACACCATGACATGTATACACAGTGCAGGGAGCAGTGCCAGCCTCCCCCTCACACACACTACTACACCATGACATGTATACAGAGTGCAGGGAGCAGTGCCAGCCTCCCCCTCACACACACTACTACACCATGACATGTATACACAGTGCAGGGAGCAGTGCCAGCCTCCGCTCACATACACTACTACACCATGACATGTATACACAGTGCAGGGAGCAGTGCCAGCCTCCCCCTCACATACACTACTACACCATGACATGTATACACAGTGCAGGGAGCAGTGCCAGCCTCCCCCTCACACGCACTACTACACCATGACATGTATACACAGTGCAGGGACCAGTGTCAGCCTCCCCCTCACACACACTACTACACCATGACATGTATACACAGTGCAGGGAGCAGTGCCAGCCTCCCCTCACACACACTACTACACCATGACATGTATACACAGTGCAGGGAGCAGTGCCAGCCTCCCCTCACACACTACTACACCATGACATGTATACACAGTGCAGGGAGCAGTGCCAGCCTCCCCCTCACACACACTACTACACCATGACATGTATACACAGTGCAGGGAGCAGTGCCAGCCTCCCCTCACACACACTACTACACCATGACATGTATACACAGTGCAGGGAGCAGTGCCAGCCTCCCCCTCACACACACTACTACACCATGACATGTATACACAGTGCAGGGAGCAGTGCCAGCCTCCCCCTCACACACACTACTACACCATGACATGTATACACAGTGCAGGGAGCAGTGCCAGCCTCCCCCTCACACACACTACTACACCATGACATGTATACACAGTGCAGGGAGCAGTGCCAGCCTCCCCCTCACACACACTACTACACCATGACATGTATACACAGTGCAGGGAGCAGTGCCAGCTTCCCCTCACACACACTACTACACCATGACATGTATACACAGTGCAGGGAGCAGTGCCAGCCTCCCCTCACACACACTACTACACCATGACATGTATACACAGTGCAGGGAGCAGTGCCAGCCTCCCCTCACACACACTACTACACCATGACATGTATACACAGTGCAGGGAGCAGTGCCAGCCTCCCCTCACACACACTACTACACCATGACATGTATACACAGACCAGGGAGCAGTGCCAGCCTCCCCCTCACACACACTACTACACCATGACATGTATACACAGTGCAGGGAGCAGTGCCAGCCTCCCCCTCACACACACTACTACACCATGACATGCATACACAGTGCAGGGAGCAGTGCCAGCCTCCCCTCACACACACTACTACACCATGACATGTATACACAGTGCAGGGAGCAGTGCCAGCCTCCCCCTCACACACACTACTACACCATGACATGTATACACAGTGCAGGGAGCAGTGCCAGCCTCCCCCTCACACACACTACTACACCATGACATGTATACACAGTGCAGGGAGCAGTGCCAGCCTCCCCTCACACACACTACTACACCATGACATGTATACACAGTGCAGGGAGCAGTGCCAGCCTCCCCCTCACACACACTACTACACCATGACATGTATACACAGTGCAGGGAGCAGTGCCAGCCTCCCCTCACATACACTACTACACCATGACATGTATACACAGTGCAGGGAGCAGTGCCAGCCTCCCCCTCACACACACTACTACACCATGACATGTATACACAGAGCAGGGAGCAGTGCCAGCCTCCCCTCACACACACTACTACACCATGACATGTATACACAGTGCAGGGAGCGGTGCCAGCCCCCCCTCACACACACTACTACACCATGACATGTATACACAGTGCAGGGAGCAGTGCCAGCCTCCCCTCACACACACTACTACACCATGACATGTATACACAGTGCAGGGAGCAGTGCCAGCCTCCCCTCACACACACTACTACACCATGACATGTATACACAGTGCAGGGAGCAGCGCCAGCCTCCCCTCACACACACTACTACACCATGACATGTATACACAGTGCAGGGAGCAGTGCCAGCCTCCCCTCACACACACTACTACACCATGACATGTATACACAGTGCAGGGAGCAGTGCCAGCCTCCCCCTCACACACACTACTACACCATGACATGTATACACAGTGCAGGGAGCAGTGCCAGCCTCCCCCTCACACACACTACTACACCATGACATGTATACACAGTGCAGGGAGCAGTGCCAGCCTCCCCCTCACACACACTACTACACCATGACATGTATACACAGAGCAGGGAGCAGTGCCAGCCTCCCCTCACACACACTACTACACCATGACATGTATACACAGTGCAGGGAGCAGTGCCAGCCTCCCCTCACACACACTACTACACCATGACATGTATACACAGTGCAGGGAGCAGCGCCAGCCTCCCCCTCACACACACTACTACACCATGACATGTATACACAGTGCAGGGAGCAGTGCCAGCCTCCCCTCACACAACACTACTACACCATGACATGTATACACAGTGCAGGGAGCAGTGCCAGCCTCCCCTCACACACACTACTACACCATGACATGTATACACAGTGCAGGGAGCAGTGCCAGCCTCCCTCACACACACTACTACACCATGACATGTATACACAGTGCAGGGAGCAGTGCCAGCCTCCCCTCACACACACTACTACACCATGACATGTATACACAGTGCAGGGAGCAGTGCCAGCCTCCCCCTCACACACACTACTACACCATGACATGTATACACAGTGCAGGGAGCAGTGCCAGCCTCCCCTCACACACACTACTACACCATGACATGTATACACAGTGCAGGGAGCAGTGCCAGCCTCCCCTCACACACACTACTAGCACCATGACATGTATACACAGTGCAGGGAGCAGTGCCAGCCTCCCCTCACCACACACTACTACACCATGACATGTATACACAGTGCAGGGAGCAGTGCCAGCCTCCCCCTCACACACACTACTACACCATGACATGTATACACAGTGCAGGGAGCAGTGCCAGCCTCCCCTCACACACACTACTACACCATGACATGTATACACAGTGCAGGGAGCAGTGCCAGCCTCCCCTCACACACACTACTACACCATGACATGTATACACAGTGCAGGGAGCAGTGCCAGCCTCCCCTCACACACACTACTACACCATGACATGTATACACAGTGCAGGGAGCAGTGCCAGCCTCCCCTCACACACACTACTACACCATGACATGTATACACAGTGCAGGGAGCAGTGCCAGCCTCCCCTCACACACACTACTACACCATGACATGTATACACAGTGCAGGGAGCAGTGCCAGCCTCCCCCTCACACACACTACTACACCATGACATGTATACACAGTGCAGGGAGCAGTGCCAGCCTCCCCCTCACACACACTACTACACCATGACTATGTATACACAGTGCAGGGAGCAGTGCCAGCCTCCCCCTCACACACACTACTACACCATGACATGTATACACAGTGCAGGGAGCAGTGCCAGCCTCCCCTCACACACACTACTACACCATGACATGTATACACAGTGCAGGGAGCAGTGCCAGCCTCCCCCTCACACACACTACTACACCATGACATGTATACACAGTGCAGGGAGCAGTGCCAGCCTCCCCCTCACACCACACTACTACACCATGACATGTATACACAGTGCAGGGAGCAGTGCCAGCCTCCCCCTCACACACACTACTACACCATGACATGTATACACAGTGCAGGGAGCAGTGCCAGCCTCCCCTCACACACACTACTACACCATGACATGTATACACAGTGCAGGGAGCAGTGCCAGCCTCCCCCTCACACACACTACTACACCATGACATGTATACACAGTGCAGGGAGCAGTGCCAGCCTCCCCACACACACACTACTACACCATGACATGTATACACAGTGCAGGGAGCAGTGCCAGCCTCCCCTCACACACACTACTACACCATGACATGTATACACAGTGCAGGGAGCAGTGCCAGCCTCCCCCTCACATACACTACTACACCATGACATGTATACACAGTGCAGGGAGCAGTGCCAGCCTCCCCCTCACACTACACTACTACACCATGACATGTATACCACAGTGCAGGGAGCAGTGCCAGCCTCCCCTCACACACACTACTACACCATGACATGTATACACAGTGCAGGGAGCAGTGCCAGCCTCCCCCTCACACACACTACTACACCATGACATGTATACACAGTGCAGGGAGCAGTGCCAGCCTCCCCCTCACACACACTACTACACCATGACATGTATACACAGTGCAGGGAGCAGTGCCAGCCTCCCCCTCACACACACCTACTACACCATGACATGTATACACAGTGCAGGGAGCAGTGCCAGCCTCCCCTCACACACACTACTACACCATGACATGTATACACAGTGCAGGGAGCAGTGCCAGCCTCCCCCTCACACACACTACTACACCATGACATGTATACACAGTGCAGGGAGCAGTGCCAGCCTCCCCCTCACACACACTACTACACCATGACATGTATACACAGTGCAGGGAGCAGTGCCAGCCTCCCCTCACACACACTACTACACCATGACATGTATACACAGTGCAGGGAGCAGTGCAGCCTCCCCTCACACACACTACTACACCATGACATGTATACACAGTGCAGGGAGCAGTGCCAGCCTCCCCTCACACACACTACTACACCATGACATGTATACACAGTGCAGGGAGCAGTGCCAGCCTCCCCCTCACACACACTACTACACCATGACATGTATACACAGTGCAGGGAGCAGTGCCAGCCTCCCCTCACACACACTACTACACCATGACATGTATACACAGTGCAGGGAGCAGTGCCAGCCTCCCCTCACAAAAACAACTACACCAAGACATGTATACACAGTGCAGGGAGCAGTGCCAGCCTCCCCCTCACACACACTACTACACCATGACATGTATACACAGTGCAGGGAGCAGTGCCAGCCTCCCCCTCACACACACTACTACACCATGACATGTATACACAGTGCAGGGAGCAGTGCCAGCCTCCCCTCACACACCCTACTACACCATGACATGTATACACCAGTGCAGGGAGCAGTGCCAGCCTCCCCTCACACACACTACTACACCATGACATGTATACACAGTGCAGGGAGCAGTGCCAGCCTCCCCTCACATACACACACTACTACACCATGACATGTATACACAGTGCAGGGAGCAGTGCCAGCCTCCCCTCACACACACTACTACACCATGACATGTATACACAGTGCAGGGAGCAGTGCCAGCCTCCCCTCACACACACTACTACACCATGACATGTATACACAGTGCAGGGAGCAGTGCCAGCCTCCCCCTCACACACACTACTACACCATGACATGTATACACAGTGCAGGGAGCAGTGCCAGCCTCCCCTCACACACACTACTACACCATGACATGTATACACAGTGCAGGGAGCAGTGCCAGCCTCCCCCTCACACACACTACTACACCATGACATGTATACACAGTGCAGGGAGCTAGTGCCAGCCTCCCCTCACACACACTACTACACCATGACATGTCATACACAGTGCAGGGAGCAGTGCCAGCCTCCCCTCACACACACTACTACACCATGACATGTATACACAGTGCAGGGAGCAGTGCCAGCCTCCCCCTCACACACACTACTACACCATGACATGTATACACAGTGCAGGGAGCAGTGCCAGCCTCCCCTCACACACACTACTACACCATGACATGTATACACAGTGCAGGGAGCAGTGCCAGCCTCCCCTCACACACACTACTACACCATGACATGTATACACAGTGCAGGGAGCAGTGCCAGCCTCCCCTCACACACACTACTACACCATGACATGTATACACAGTGCAGGGAGCAGTGCCAGCCTCCCCTCACACACACTACTACACCATGACATGTATACACAGTGCAGGGAGCAGTGCCAGCCTCCCCTCACACACACTACTACACCATGACATGTATACACAGTGCAGGGAGCAGTGCCAGCCTCCCCCTCACACACACTACTACACCATGACATGTATACACAGTGCAGGGAGCAGTGCCAGCCTCCCCCTCACACACACTACTACACCATGACATGTATACACAGTGCAGGGAGCAGTGCCAGCCTCCCCCTCACACACACTACTACACCATGACATGTATACACAGTGCAGGGAGCAGTGCCAGCCTCCCCCTCACACACACTACTACACCATGACATGTATACACAGTGCAGGGAGCAGTGCCAGCCTCCCCTCACACACACTACTACACCATGACATGTATACACAGTGCAGGGAGCAGTGCCAGCCTCCCCCTCACACACACTACTACACCATGACATGTATACACAGTGCAGGGAGCAGTGCCAGCCTCCCCTCACACACACTACTACACCATGACATGTATACACAGTGCAGGGAGCAGTGCCAGCCTCCCCCTCACACACACTACTACACCATGACATGTATACACAGTGCAGGGAGCAGTGCCAGCCTCCCCTCACACACACTACTACACCATGACATGTATACACAGTGCAGGGAGCAGTGCCAGCCTCCCCTCACACACACTACTACACCATGACATGTATACACAGTGCAGGGAGCAGTGCCAGCCTCCCCCTCACACACACTACTACACCATGACATGTATACACAGTGCAGGGAGCAGTGCCAGCCTCCCCTCACACACACTACTACACCATGACATGTATACACAGTGCAGGGAGCAGTGCCAGCCTCCCCTCACAACACACTACTACACCATGACATTGTATACACAGTGCAGGGAGCAGTGCCAGCCTCCCCTCACACACACTACTACACCATGACATGTATACACAGTGCAGGGAGCAGTGCCAGCCTCCCCTCACACACACTACTACACCATGACATGTATACACAGTGCAGGGAGCAGTGCCAGCCTCCCCCTCACACACACTACTACACCATGACATGTATACACAGTGCAGGGAGCAGTGCCAGCCTCCCCTCACACACACTACTACACCATGACATGTATACACAGTGCAGGGAGCAGTGCCAGCCTCCCCTCACTACACACTACACTACCATGACATGTATACACAGTGCAGGGAGCAGTGCCAGCCTCCCCTCACACACACTACTACACCATGACATGTATACACAGTGCAGGGAGCAGTGCCAGCCTCCCCCTCACACACACTACTACACCATGACATGTATACACAGTGCAGGGAGCAGTGCCAGCCTCCCCCTCACACACACTACTACACCATGACATGTATACACAGTGCAGGGAGCAGTGCCAGCCTCCCCTCACACACACTACTACACCATGACATGTATACACAGTGCAGGGGAGCAGTGCCAGCCTCCCCCTCACACACACTACTACACCATGACATGTATACACAGTGCAGGGAGCAGTGCCGCCTCCCCCTCACACACACTACTACACCATGACATGTATACACAGTGCAGGGAGCAGTGCCAGCCTCCCCCTCACACACACTACTACACCATGACATGTATATCACAGTGCAGGGAGCAGTGCCAGCCTCCCCTCACCACACACTACTACACCATGACATGTATACACAGTGCAGGAGCAGTGCCAGCCTCCCCTCACACACACTACTACACCATGACATGTATACACAGTGCAGGGAGCAGTGCCAGCCTCCCCTCACACACACTACTACACCATGACATGTATACACAGTGCAGGGAGCAGTGCCAGCCTCCCCCTCACACACACTACTACACCATGACATGTATACACAGTGCAGGGAGCAGTGCCAGCCTCCCCTCACACACACTACTACACCATGACATGTATACACAGTGCAGGGAGCAGTGCCAGCCTCCCCCTCACACACACTACTACACCATGACATGTATACACAGTGCAGGAGCAGTGCCAGCCTCCCCCTCACACACACTACTACACCATGACATGTATACACAGTGCAGGGAGCAGTGCCAGCCTCCCCTCACACACACTACTACACCATGACATGTATACACAGTGCAGGAGCAGTGCCAGCCTCCCCTCACACACACTACTACACCATGACATGTATACACAGTGCAGGGAGCAGTGCCAGCCTCCCCTCACACACACTACTACACCATGACATGTATACACAGTGCAGGGAGCAGTGCCAGCCCTCCCCCTCACACACACTACTACACCATGACATGTATACACAGTGCTGGGAGCAGTGCCAGCCTCCCCCTCACACACACTACTACACCATGACATGTATACACAGTGCAGGGAGCAGTGCCAGCCTCCCCTCACACACACTACTACACCATGACATGTATACACAGTGCAGGGAGCAGTGCCAGCCTCCCCCTCACACACACTACTACACCATGACATGTATACACAGTGCAGGGAGCAGTGCCAGCCTCCCCCTCACACACACTACTACACCATGACATGTATACACAGTGCAGGGAGCAGTGCCAGCCTCCCCTCACACACACTACTACACCAAGACATGTATACACAGTGCAGGGAGCAGTGCCAGCCTCCCCCTCACACACACTACTACACCATGACATGTATACACAGTGCAGGGAGCAGTGCCAGCCTCCCTCACACACCACTACTACACCATGACATGTATACACAGTGCAGGGAGCAGTGCCAGCCTCCCCTCACACACACTACTACACCATGACATGTATACACAGTGCAGGGAGCAGTGCCAGCCTCCCCTCACACACACTACTACACCATGACATGTATACACAGTGCAGGGAGCAGTGCCAGCCTCCCCCTCACACACACTACTACACCATGACATGTATACACAGTGCAGGGAGCAGTGCCAGCCTCCCCCTCACACACACTACTACACCATGACATGTATACACAGTGCAGGAGCAGTGCCAGCCTCCCCCTCACACACACTACTACACCATGACATGTATACACAGTGCAGGGAGCAGTGCCAGCCTCCCCTCACACACACTACTACACCATGACATGTATACACAGTGCAGGGAGCAGTGCCAGCCTCCCCCTCACACACACTACTACACCATGACATTGTATACACAGTGCAGGGAGCAGTGCCAGCCTCCCCTCACACACACTACTACACCATGACATGTATACACAGTGCAGGGAGCAGTGCCAGCCTCCCCCTCACACACACTACTACACCATGACATGTATACACAGTGCAGGGAGCAGTGCCAGCCTCCCCCTCACACACACTACTACACCATGACATGTATACACAGTGCAGGGAGCAGTGCCAGCCTCCCCTCACACACACTACTACACCATGACATGTATACACAGTGCAGGGAGCAGTGCCAGCCTCCCCTCACACACACTACTACACCATGACATGTATACACAGTGCAGGGAGCAGTGCCAGCCTCCCCGCACACACACTACTACACCATGACATGTATACACAGTGCAGGGAGCAGTGCCAGCCTCCCCCTCACACACACTACTACACCATGACATGTATACACAGTGCAGGGAGCAGTGCCAGCCTCCCCCTCACACACACTACTACACCATGACATGTATACACAGTGCAGGGAGCAGTGCCAGCCTCCCCTCACACACACTACTACACCATGACATGTATACACAGTGCAGGGAGCAGTGCCAGCCTCCCCCTCACACACACTACTACACCATGACATGTATACACAGTGCAGGGAGCAGTGCCAGCCCCCCCCTCACACACACTACTACACCATGACATGTATACACAGTGCAGGGAGCAGTGCCAGCCTCCCCCTCACACACACTACTACACCATGACATGTATACACAGTGCAGGGAGCAGTGCCAGCCTCCCCCTCACACACCACTACTACAACCATGACATGTATACACAGTGCAGGGAGCAGTGCCAGCCTCCCCTCACACTACACTACTACACCATGACATGTATACACAGTGCAGGGAGCAGTGCCAGCCTCCCCCTCACACACAATACTACACCATGACATGTATACACAGTGCAGGGAGCAGTGCCAGCCTCCCCCTCACACACACTACTACACCATGACATGTATACACAGTGCAGGGAGCAGTTGCCAGCCTCCCCCTCACACACACTACTACACCATGACATGTATACACAGTAGCAGGGAGCAGTGCCAGCCTCCCCTCACACACACTACTACACCATGACATGTATACACAGTGCAGGGAGCAGTGCCAGCCTCCCCCTCACACACACTACTACACCATGACATGTATACACAGTGCAGGGAGCAGTGCCAGCCTCCCCTCACACACACTACTACACCATGACATGTATACACAGTGCAGGGAGCAGTGCCAGCCTCCCCCGCACACCACACTACTACACCATGACATGTATACACAGTGCAGGGAGCAGTGCCAGCCTCCCCCTCACACACACTACTACACCATGACATGTATACACAGTGCAGGGAGCAGTGCCAGCCTCCCCTCACACACACTACTACACCATGACATGTATACACAGTGCAGGGAGCAGTGCCAGCCTCCCCCTCACACACACTACTACACCATGACATGTATACACAGTGCAGGGAGCAGTGCCAGCCTCCCCTCACACACACTACTACACCATGACATGTATACACAGTGCAGGGAGCAGTGCCAGCCTCCCCCTCACACACACTACTACACCATGACATGTATACACAGTGCAGGGAGCAGTGCCAGCCTCCCCCTCACACACACTACTACACCATGACATGTATACACAGTGCAGGGAGCAGTGCCAGCCTCCCCCTCACACACACTACTACACCATGACATGTATACACAGTGCAGGGAGCAGTGCCAGCCTCCCCCTCACACACACTACTACACCATGACATGTATACACAGTGCAGGGAGCAGTGCCAGCCTCCCCCTCACACACACTACTACACCATGACATGTATACACAGTGCAGGGAGCAGTGCCAGCCTCCCCCTCACACACACTACTACACCATGACATGTATACACAGTGCAGGGAGCAGTGCCAGCCTCCCCTCACACACACTACTACACCATGACATGTATACACAGTGCAGGGAGCAGTGCCAGCCTCCCCTCACACACACTACTACACCATGACATGTATACACAGTGCAGGGAGCAGTGCCAGCCTCCCCTCACACACACTACTACACCATGACATGTATACACAGTGCAGGGAGCAGTGCCAGCCTCCCCCTCGCACACCACTACTGACACCATGACATGTATACACAGTTCAGGAGCAGTGCCAGCCTCCCCCTCTCACAACACTACTACCCATGAATGTATACACAGTGCAGGGAGCAGTTGCCAGCCTCCCCTCACATACACTACTACACCATGACATGTATACACACAGTGAGGGAGCAGTTGCCAGCCTCCCCCTCACACACACTATACACCATGACATGTATACACAGTGCAGGAGCAGTGCCAGCCTCCCCCTCGCACACACTACTACACCCATGAATGTATACACAGTGCAGGGAGCAGTGCCAGCCTCCCCCTCGCACACACTACTACACCATGACATGTATACACAGTGCAAGGGAAGCAGTGCCAGCCCTCCCCTCACACACACTACTACCCACCACTGACATGTATACACAGTGCAGGGAGCAGTGCCCAGCCTCCCCTCCTCACACACACTACTACACCATGACATGTACTACACAGTGCAGGGAGCAGTGCCAGCCTCCCCCTCTCACACACTACTACACCATGACATGTATACACAGTGCAGGGAGCAGTGCCAGCCTCCCCCTCACACACACTACTACACCATGACATGTATACACAGTGCAGGGAGCAGTGCCAGCCTCCCCTCACACACACTACTACACCATGACATGTATACACAGTGCAGGGAGCAGTGCCAGCCTCCCCTCACACACACTACTACACCATGACATGTATACACAGTGCAGGGAGCAGTGCCAGCCTCCCCCTCACACACACTACTACACCATGACATGTATACACAGTGCAGGGAGCAGTGCCAGCCTCCCCACACAACACACTACTACACCATGACATGTATACACAGTGCAGGGAGCAGTGCCAGCCTCCCCCTCACACACACTACTACACCATGACATGTATACACAGTGCAGGGAGCAGTGCCAGCCTCCCCTCACACACACTACTACACCATGACATGTATACACAGTGCAGGGAGCAGTGCCAGCCTCCCCTCACACACACTACTACACCATGACATGTATACACAGTGCAGGGAGCAGTGCCAGCCTCCCCTCACACACACTACTACACCATGACATGTATACACAGTGCAGGGAGCAGTGCCAGCCTCCCCTCACACACACTACTACACCATGACATGTATACACAGTGCAGGGAGCAGTGCCAGCCTCCCCTCACACACACTACTACACCATGACATGTATACACAGTGCAGGGAGCAGTGCCAGCCTCCCCTCACACACACTACTACACCATGACATGTATACACAGTGCAGGGAGCAGTGCCAGCCTCCCCTCACACACACTACTACACCATGACATGTATACACAGTGCAGGGAGCAGTGCCAGCCTCCCCCTCACACACACTACTACACCATGACATGTATACACAGTGCAGGGAGCAGTGCCAGCCTCCCCCTCACACACACTACTACACCATGACATGTATACACAGTGCAGGGAGCAGTGCCAGCCTCCCCTCACACACACTACTACACCATGACATGTATACACAGTGCAGGGAGCAGTGCCAGCCTCCCCTCACACACACAACTACACCATGACATGTATACACAGTGCAGGGAGCAGTGCCAGCCTCCCCCTCACACACACTACTACACCATGACATGTATACACAGTGCAGGGAGCAGTGCCAGCCTCCCCCTCACACACACTACTACACCATGACATGTATACACAGTGCAGGGAGCAGTGCCAGCCTCCCCCTCACACACACTACTACACCATGACATGTATACACAGTGCAGGGAGCAGTGCCAGCCTCCCCCTCACACACACTACTACACCATGACATGTATACACAGTGCAGGGAGCAGTGCCAGCCTCCCCTCACACACACACTACACCATGACATGTATACACAGTGCAGGGAGCAGTGCCAGCCTCCCCCTCACACACACTACTACACCATGACATGTATACACAGTGCAGGGAGCAGTGCCAGCCTCCCCCTCACACACACTACTACACCATGACATGTATACACAGTGCAGGGAGCAGTGCCAGCCTCCCCTCACACACACTACTACACCATGACATGTATACACAGTGCAGGGAGCAGTGCCAGCCTCCCCTCACACACACTACTACACCAAGACATGTATACACAGTGCAGGGAGCAGTGCCAGCCTCCCCCTCACACACACTACTACACCATGACATGTATACACAGTGCAGGGAGCAGTGCCAGCCTCCCCTCACACACACTACTACACCATGACATGTATACACAGTGCAGGGAGCAGTGCCAGCCTCCCCTCACACACACTACTACACCATGACATGTATACACAGTGCAGGGAGCAGTGCCAGCCTCCCCTCACACACACTACTACACCATGACATGTATACACAGTGCAGGGAGCAGTGCCAGCCTCCCCTCACACACACTACTACACCATGACATGTATACACAGTGCAGGGAGCAGTGCCAGCCTCCCCTCACACACACTACTACACCATGACATGTATACACAGAGCAGGGAGCAGTGCCAGCCTCCCCTCACAACACACTACTACACCATGACCTGTATACACAGTGCAGGGAGCAGTGCCAGCCTCCCCCTCACATCACAACTACTACACCATGACATGTATACACAGTGCAGGGAGCAGTGCCAGCCTCCCCCTCACACACACTACTACACCATGACATGTATACACAGTGCAGGGAGCAGTGCCAGCCTCCCCCTCACACACACTACTACACCAATGACATGTATACACAGTGCAGGGAGCAGTGCAGCCCTCCCCCTCACATACACTACTACACCATGACATGTATACACAGTGCAGGGAGCAGTGCCAGCCTCCCCCTCACACACACTACTACACCATGACATGTATACACAGTGCAGGGAGCAGTGCCAGCCTCCCCTCACACACACTACTACACCATGAACTGTATACACAGTGCAGGGAGCAGTGCCAGCCTCCCCTCACATACACTACTACACCATGACATGTATGCACAGTGCAGGGAGCAGTGCCAGCCTCCCCTCACACACACTACTACACCATGACATGTATACACAGTGCAGGGAGCAGTGCCAGCCTCCCCCTCACACACACTACTACACCATGATATGTATACACAGTGCAGGGAGCAGTGCAGCCTCACCCCTCACATACACTACTACACCATGACATGTATACACAGTGCAAGGGAGCAGTGCAGCCTCCCCTCACACACACTACTACACCATGACATGTATACACAGTGCAGGGAGCAGTGCCAGCCTCCCCTCACACACACTACTACACCATTGACATGTATACACAGTGCAGGGAGCAGTGCCAGCCTCCCCTCACACACACTACTACACCATGACATGTATACACAGTGCAGGGAGCAGTGCCAGCCTCCCCTCACACACACTACTACACCATGACATGTATACACAGTGCAGGGAGCAGTGCCAGCCTCCCCCTCACACACACTACTAACACCATGACATGTATACACAGTGCAGGGAGCAGTGCCAGCCTCCCCCTCACACACACTACTACACCATGAAATGTATACACAGTGCAGGGAGCAGTGCCAGCCTCCCCCTCACACACACTACTACACCATGACATGTATACACAGTGCAGGGAGCAGTGCCAGCCTCCCCTCACACACACTACTACACCATGACATGTATACACAGTGCAGGGAGCAGTGCCAGCCTCCCCTCACACACACTACTACACCATGACATGTATACACAGTGCAGGGAGCAGTGCCAGCCTCCCCTCACACACACTACTACACCATGACATGTATACACAGTGCAGGGAGCAGTGCCAGCCTCCCCTCACACACACTACTACACCATGACATGTATACACAGTGCAGGGAGCAGTGCCAGCCTCCCCCTCACACACACTACTACACCATGACATGTATACACAGTGCAGGGAGCAGTGCCAGCCTCCCCTCACACACACTACTACACCATGACATGTATACACAGTGCAGGGAGCAGTGCCAGCCTCCCCTCACACACACTACTACACCATGACATGTATACACAGTGCAGGGAGCAGTGCCAGCCTCCCCCTCACACACACTACTACACCATGACATGTATACACAGTGCAGGGAGCAGTGCCAGCCTCCCCTCACACACACTACTACACCATGACAATGTATACACAGTGCAGGGAGCAGTGCCAGCCTCCCCCTCACACACACTACTACACCATGACATGTATACACAGTGCAGGGAGCAGTGCCAGCCTCCCCCTCACACACACTACTACACCATGACATGTATACACAGTGCAGGGAGCAGTGCCAGCCTCCCCTCACACACACTACTACACCATGACATGTATACACAGTGCAGGGAGCAGTGCCAGCCTCCCCTCACACACACTACTACTACACCATGACATGTATACACAGTGCAGGGAGCAGTGCCAGCCTCCCCTCACACACACTACTACACCATGACATGTATACACAGTGCAAGGAGCAGTGCCAGCCTACCCTCACACACACTACTACACCATGACATGTATACACAGTGCAGGGAGCAGTGCCAGCCTCCCCTCACACACACTACTACACCATGACATGTATACACAGTGCAGGGAGCAGTGCCAGCCTCCCCTCACACACACTACTACACCATGACATGTATACACAGTGCAGGGAGCAGTGCCAGCCTCCCCTCACACACACTACTACACCATGACATGTATACACAGTGCAGGGAGCAGTGCCAGCCTCCCCTCACACACACTACTACACCATGACATGTATACACAGTGCAGGGAGCAGTGCCAGCCTCCCCCTCACATACACTACTACACCATGACATGTATACACAGTGCAGGGAGCAGTGCCAGCCTCCCCTCACACACACTACTACACCATGACATGTATACACAGTGCAGGGAGCAGTGCCAGCCTCCCCCTCACACACACTACTACACCATGACATGTATACACAGTGCAGGGAGCAGTGCCAGCCTCCCCTCACATCACACTACTACACCATGACATGTATACACAGTGCAGGGAGCAGTGCCAGCCTCCCCCTCACACACACTACTACACCATGACATGTATACACAGTGCAGGGAGCAGTGCCAGCCTCCCCCTCACACACACTACTACACCATGACATGTATACACAGTGCAGGGAGCAGTGCCAGCCTCCCCCTCACACACACTACTACACCATGACATGTATACACAGTGCAGGGAGCAGTGCCAGCCTCCCCCTCACACACACTACTACACCATGATATGTATACACAGTGCAGGGAGCAGTGCCAGCCTCCCCTCACACACACTACTACACCATGACATGTATACACAGTGCAGGGAGCAGTGCCAGCCTCCCCTCACACACACTACTACACCATAATATGTATACACAGTGCAGGGAGCAGTGCCAGCCTCCCCTCACACACACTACTACACCATGACATGTATACACAGTGCAGGGAGCAGTGCCAGCCCCCCCCCTCACACACACTACTACACCATGACATGTATACACAGTGCAGGGAGCAGTGCCAGCCTCCCCTCACACACACTACTACACCATGACATGTATACACAGTGCAGGGAGCAGTGCCAGCCTCCCCTCACATACACTACTACACCATGACATGTATACACAGTGCAGGGAGCAGTGCCAGCCTCCCCCTCACACACACTACTACACCATGACATGTATACACAGTGCAGGGAGCAGTGCCAGCCTCCCCCTCACACACACTACTACACCATGACATGTATACACAGTGCAGGGAGCAGTGCCAGCCTCCCCTCACACACACTACTACACCATGACATGTATACACAGTGCAGGGAGCAGTGCCAGCCTCCCCTCACACACACTACTACACCATGACATGTATACACAGTGCAGGGAGCAGTGCCAGCCTCCCCTCACACACACTACTACACCATGACATGTATACACAGTGCAGGGAGCAGTGCCAGCCTCACCTCACACACACTACTACACCATGACATGTATACACAGTGCAGGGAGCAGTGCCAGCCTCACCTCACACACACTACTACACCATGACATGTATACACAGTGCAGGGAGCAGTGCCAGCCTCCCCTCACACACACTACTACACCATGACATGTATACACAGTGCAGGGAGCAGTGCCAGCCTCCCCTCACACACACTACTACACCATGACATGTATACACAGTGCAGGGAGCAGTGCCAGCCTCCCCTCACATACACTACTACACCATGACATGTATACACAGTGCAGGGAGCAGTGCCAGCCTCCCCTCACACACACTACTACACCATGACATGTATACACAGTGCAGGGAGCAGTGCCAGCCTCCCCTCACACACACTACTACACCATGACATGTATACACAGTGCAGGGAGCAGTGCCAGCCTCCCCTCACACACACTACTACACCATGATATGTATACACAGTGCAGGGAGCAGTGCCAGCCTCCCCTCACACACACTACTACACCATGACATGTATACACAGTGCAGGGAGCAGTGCCAGCCTCCCCCTCACATACACTACTACACCATGACATGTATACACAGTGCAGGGAGCAGTGCCAGCCTCCCCCTCACACACACTACTACACCATGACATGTATACACAGTGCCGGGAGCAGTGCCAGCCTCCCCCTCACACACACTACTACACCATGACATGTATACACAGTGCAGGGAGCAGTGCCAGCCTCCCCCTCACACACACTACTACACCATGACATGTATACACAGTGCAGGGAGCAGTGCCAGCCTCCCCCTCACACACACTACTACACCATGACATGTATACACAGTGCAGGGAGCAGTGCCAGCCTCCCCTCACACACACTACTACACCATGACATGTATACACAGTGCAGGGAGCAGTGCCAGCCTCCCCTCACACACACTACTACACCATGACATGTATACACAGTGCAGGGAGCAGTGCCAGCCTCCCCCTCACACACACTACTACACCATGACATGTATACACAGTGCAGGGAGCAGTGCCAGCCTCCCCCTCACACACACTACTACACCATGAAATGTACACAGTGCAGGGAGCAGTGCCAGCCTCCCCCTCACACACTACTACACCATGACATGTATACACAGTGCAGGGAGCAGTGCCAGCCTCCCCTCACATACACTACTACACCATGACATGTATACACAGTGCAGGGAGCAGTGCCAGCCTCCCCTCACACACACTACTACACCATGACATGTATACACAGTGCAGGGAGTAGTGCCAGCCTCCCCTCACACACACTACTACACCATGACATGTATACACAGTGCAGGGAGCAGTGCCAGCCTCCCCTCACACACACTACTACACCATGACATGTATACACAGTGCAGGGAGCAGTGCCAGCCTCCCCTCACACACACTACTACACCATGACATGTATACACAGTGCAGGGAGTAGTGCCAGCCTCCCCCTCACACACACTACTACATCATGACATGTATACACAGTGCAGGGAGCAGTGCCAGCCTCCCCCTCACACACACTACTACACCATGACATGTATACACAGTGCAGGGAGCAGTGCCAGCCTCCCCTCACACACACTACTACACCATGACATGTATACACAGTGCAGGGAGCAGTGCCAGCCTCCCCCTCACACACACTACTACACCATGACATGTATACACAGAGCAGGGAGCAGTGCCAGCCCCCCCTCACACACACTACTACACCATGACATGTATACACAGTGCAGGGAGCAGTGCCAGCCTCCCCTCACACACACTACTACACCATGACATGTATACACAGTGCAGGGAGCAGTGCCAGCCTCCCCTCACACACACTACTACACCATGACATGTATACACAGTGCAGGGAGCAGTGCCAGCCTCCCCTCACACACACTACTACACCATGACATGTATACACAGTGCAGGGAGCAGTGCCAGCCTCCCCCTCACACACACTACTACACCATGACATGTATACACAGTGCAGGGAGCAGTGCCAGCCTCCCCTCACACACACTACTACACCATGACATGTATACACAGTGCAGGGAGCAGTGCCAGCCTCCCCCTCACACACACTACTACACCATGACATGTATACACAGTGCAGGGAGCAGTGCCAGCCTCCCCTCACACACACTACTACACCATGACATGTATACACAGTGCAGGGAGCAGTGCCAGCCTTCCCCTCACACACACTACTACACCATGACATGTATACACAGTGCAGGGAGCAGTGCCAGCCTCCCCTCACACACACTACTACACCATGACATGTATACACAGTGCAGGGAGCAGTGCCAGCCTCCCCTCACACACACTACTACACCATGACATGTATACACAGTGCAGGGAGCAGTGCCAGCCTCCCCCTCACACACACTACTACACCATGACATGTATACACAGTGCAGGGAGCAGTGCCAGCCTCCCCCTCACACACACTACTACACCATGACATGTATACACAGTGCAGGGAGCAGTGCCAGCCTCCCCTCACACACACTACTACACCATGACATGTATACACAGTGCAGGGAGCAGTGCCAGCCTCCCCCTCACACACACTACTACACCATGACATGTATACACAGTGCAGGGAGCAGTGCCAGCCTCCCCCTCACACACACTACTACACCATGACATGTATACACAGTGCAGGGAGCAGTGCCAGCCTCCCCTCACACACACTACTACACCATGACATGTATACACAGTGCAGGGAGCAGTGCCAGCCTCCCCTCACACACACTACTACACCATGACATGTATACACAGTGCAGGGAGCAGTGCCAGCCTCCCCTCACACACACTACTACACCATGACATGTATACACAGTGCAGGGAGCAGTGCCAGCCTCCCCCTCACACACACTACTACACCATGACATGTATACACAGTGCAGGGAGCAGTGCCAGCCTCCCCTCACACACACTACTACACCATGATATGTATACACAGTGCAGGGAGCAGTGCCAGCCTCCCCTCACACACACTACTACACCATGACATGTATACACAGTGCAGGGAGCAGTGCCAGCCTCCCCTCACACACACTACTACACCATGACATGTATACACAGTGCAGGGAGCAGTGCCAGCCTCCCCTCACACACACTACTACACCATGACATGTATACACAGTGCAGGGAGCAGTGCCAGCCTCCCCCTCACACACACTACTACACCATGACATGTATACACAGTGCAGGGAGCAGTGCCAGCCTCCCCCTCACATAAACTACTACACCATGACATGTATACACAGTGCAGGGAGCAGTGCCAGCCTCCCCCTCACATAAACTACTACACCATGACATGTATACACAGTGCAGGGAGCAGTGCCAGCCTCCCCTCACACACACTACTACACCATGACATGTATACACAGTGCAGGGAGCAGTGCCAGCCTCCCCTCACATACACTACTACACCATGACATGTATACACAGTGCAGGGAGCAGTGCCAGCCTCCCCTCACACACACTACTACACCATGACATGTATACACAGTGCAGGGAGCAGTGCCAGCCTCCCCTCACACACACTACTACATCATGACATGTATACACAGTGCAGGGAGCAGTGCCAGCCTCCCCTCACACACACTACTACACCATGACATGTATACACAGTGCAGGGAGCAGTGCCAGCCTCCCCTCACACACACTACTACACCATGACATGTATACACAGTGCAGGGAGCAGTGCCAGCCTCCCCTCACACACACTACTACATCATGACATGTATACACAGTGCAGGGAGCAGTGCCAGCCTCCCCTCACACACACTACTACACCATGACATGTATACACAGTGCAGGGAGCAGTGCCAGCCTCCCCTCACACACACTACTACACCATGACATGTATACACAGTGCAGGGAGCAGTGCCAGCCTCCCCTCACACACACTACTACACCATGACATGTATACACAAAGCAGGGAGCAGTGCCAGCCTCCCCTCACACACACTACTACACCATGACATGTATACACAGTGCAGGGAGCAGTGCCAGCCTCCCCCTCACACACACTACTACACCATGACATGTATACACAGAGCAGGGAGCAGTGCCAGCCTCCCCTCACACACACTACTACACCATGACATGTATACACAGTGCAGGGAGCAGTGCCAGCCTCCCCTCACATACACTACTACACCATGACATGTATACACAGTGCAGGGAGCAGTGCCAGCCTCCCCTCACACACACTACTACACCATGACATGTATACACAGTGCAGGGAGCAGTGCCAGCCTCCCCCTCACACACACTACTACACCATGACATGTATACACAGTGCAGGGAGCAGTGCCAGCCTCCCCTCACACACACTACTACACAATGACATGTATACACAGTGCAGGGAGCAGTGCCAGCCTCCCCTCACACACACTACTACACCATGACATGTATACACAGTGCAGGGAGCAGTGCCAGCCTCCCCCTCACACACACTACTACACCATGACATGTATACACAGTGCAGGGAGCAGTGCCAGCCTCCCCCTCACACACACTACTACACCATGACATGTATACACAGTGCAGGGAGTAGTGCCAGCCTCCCCCTCACACACACTACTACACCATGACATGTATACACAGTGCAGGGAGCAGTGCCAGCCTCCCCCTCACACACGCTACTACACCATGACATGTATACACAGTGCAGGGAGCAGTGCCAGCCTCTCCCTCACACACACTACTACACCATGACATGTATACACAGTGCAGGGAGCAGTGCCAGCCTCCCCCTCACACACACTACTACACCATGACATGTATACACAGTGCAGGGAGCAGTGCCAGTCTCCCCTCACACACACTACTACACCATGACATGTATACACAGTGCAGGGAGCAGTGCCAGCCTCCCCCTCACACACACTACTACACCATGACATGTATACACAGTGCAGGGAGCAGTGCCAGTCTCCCCTCACACACACTACTACACCATGACATGTATACACAGTGCAGGGAGCAGTGCCAGCCTCCCCTCACACACACTACTACACCATGACATGTATACACAGTGCAGGGAGCAGTGCCAGCCTCCCCTCACACACACTACTACACCATGTGTTACGGTACAAAGACCTATATGTCCCAGCATTTGGGTAGTGTGCGTTGCGCAGCCTGGATAGTAAGTCTGACGATCTTTACTACCAGCATGTCCTTTGGTCAATAATACATCTTTACTCAAGTTGTGATGAAAATTAAGAACACTTTATTGAATTGGTTCAGCTTATTTAAAACCTTGCACAACACATTACAGGGAGTGGCTACCTTTAGCCAAATCCCTATTCCCCCTGGGCCAATGGAGTAACTCTTCCAATCAGTTAATTACCTCTGTCTAATCAGACGGGGCTAATCTGTGGGAACTTTTAGTGTCCGCCCCCGGGGCCACCTTTAGGGGCGTCAACCTAATTCATTCTTTCCCAGGTTGGAGAAGGGAGAACATGCATCTCTCTCTCTCTCTGCCCCTGGTTCTGGGGCAGAGAAACCCTGTAGACAGGCCATATAGTTGGTGCCTATATGTCTGACCTACTGCTGTGCATGTTAGATAACCTTTGCCCTCCAAACATCTGGCAACAGTCACTCCCCGCTCATAGATGGGGCTGGTACTAATCTGTAACACATATTCATATTTGTCCCCATAACTCACCGGTCATGCCACTCACATACCACTCACACATCACATTGAGTCTATCACCTGATTCTCATTAATATGAGTATAAACATCATGCATGGGGGGACATTGTAAGGGATTTATCCATGGCTAGGGGTACATACACATTTAATACTTATACTATACAGATGGATCTGTCACACGGCTCCCTCCATGTGGGACACTCCGGCAGACCCGGATTGACCCTTTGGCGGGTCAACTTGGGGATGACCGGACTAGGAGGTGGTAGGGATGTCCGTTTGCCGGGACAATCCATCAGCATTCCCGTTCTGCTTACCGGGTCGGTAGCTGATGGTGAAGTTATAAGGTTGTAGGGCTAAACTCCACCGCAGCAGTCTACCATTGTCTCCTGAGACCCGGTTAAGCCAGACAAGGGGATTGTGGTCCGTTATAAGGGAAAATTCCTGTCCGTATAAATAGGGGCTCAACTTCTTTAATGCCCAGACCAGGGCTAAACACTCCTTTTCCACTGCCGCATAGCTCACTTCCCGAGGTAATAACTTTCTGCTGAGATATGCGACAGGGTGCTCTCCTCCATCTTCCCCGACCTGGCTCAGCACAGCCCCCAGTCCATACATGGAAGCATCTGTATGAACAAGAAAACGTTTGTTAGGGACTGGAGCAGCCAGGACAGGGGCATTCACAAGAGCCTGCTTCAGTGCCTGAAACGCGGCTTCACAAGCTGGAGACCACAGGACCTGCTTAGGTAAATTCTTTTTCGTCAAGTCAGTCAGGGGCTTGGCAATAGTACTGTAGTCTGGGACAAAACGTCGGTAGTACCCTGCTGTCCCCAAGAAGGCTAGCACCTGGGTCTTCGTGATAGGTGTGGGCCAGTTAGCCACTGCCTCTACCTTGGCTGGCTCAGGTCTCTGGCTCCCACACCCCACTCGGTGACCCAGGTACTGTACCTCAGCCATGCCTAGATGGCACTTGTCTGGTTTCAAGGTCAGGCCAGCGGCCCGAATCTTGTCCAGAACCACCCCTACATGTACCAGGTGTTCTTCCCAGGACTCACTGTAGACCGCAATGTCATCCAGGTATGCACAAGCAAATTCCTGGAAGCCATCGAGAAGTCTATCCACCATACGCTGGAAGGTAGCCGGAGCATTCTTCATCCCAAATGGCATGACCTTAAACTGGTACAGGCCAAAGGGGGTGACGAAGGCCGACTTAGGGATAGCATCCCCGGCCAGGGGAATCTGCCAGTAGCCCTTACACAGGTCTATGGTGGTCAGATAGCGTCCCCTGGCAATACGGTCTAATAACTCGTCTACCCGGGGCATTGGGTAGGCGTCAGTGGTGGTCCGCTCGTTGAGCCGCCTGTAGTCCACACAGAACCGGGTGGTCCCATCTTTCTTAGGCACTAGGACTACAGGCGAGGCCCAAGGGCTGTCCGAGTGTTCGATGACTCCAAGCCGAGTCATCTCCTGTATCTCCTTCCGCATTCCTTCTCGGACTGCTTCAGGGATACGGTAGGGTGGCTGTCGTAAGGGACTCTGTCCAGAGGTCTCTACCTTATGTACAGCTAGGGTAGTCTAGCCTGGCTCTTGGGAGAACGTCGCCTGCTTCTCCCACAGAAGCTGTTTGGCCTGTACCTTCTCTGTGGGGCTTAATCGATCCCCTAGCTGTACAAGGCTGGGGAGGTCAGTCTGGGGGTCCTTCTCTAATAAGTCAGGCAGGGGTAAATTCTCTGGGTCGCCTGCAGCCGGTGCACACACTGCAGCAACATCTTCTGGTCTCTCCTGATACTCCTTCAGCATATTCACATGGAAGGATCGCTGAATCCTTTCATCTGCACAGCTGGCTATAAGGTAGGTAGTATCACATACCTGAGCTACTATCTTATACGGGCCCTGCCAAGATGCTTGCATCTTGTTCGTCTTCACAGGTTTAAGCACTAAAACCTTTTGCCCCACCTGGAAGACCCGCTGTCGGGCACCCCGATCGTACCATCTCTTCTGTCTCCCCTGGGCCGCCTGGAGATTCCCCCTTGCTATTAGGGACAGTTTCTCCATGCGGTCCCGGAGTTCCAGAACATATGGCACGATGGGAGTTCCTTCCTGTTCTGTCTCTCCCTCCCAGTGTCCTCTAATGAGATCTAGGGGTCCGCGGACCCTTCTCCCATAGAGGAGCTCAAAGGGGGAGAACCCAGTAGATTCCTGAGGCACCTCTCTGTATGCAAATAGCAGATGAGGCAGGAATCGCTCCCAGTCTCTGCAAGTGTCGGTAAAGGTCCTCAACATCTGCTTGAGGGTGCCATTAAATCGCTCGCAGAGACCGTTAGTCTGTGGGTGATATGGTGAGCTAAGCAGCGGTTTAATGCCACACACCTTCCACAGCTGCTGGGTGAGCCCAGCGGTAAACTGAGTTCCCTGGTCGGAGAGAATCTCCTGAGGAAACCCTACCCTAGTAAAAATCTTAACCAGTGCATCAGCTACTGTCTCTGCCTCAATATTAGACAGCGCTACTGCCTCTGGGTAACGAGTGGCATAGTCCACCACAGTCAGAATATACTTCTTACCTGATGGGCTAGCCCTGGCCAGTGGACCCACAATGTCAACGGCTATGCGGGAAAAGGGTTCCCCAATGATAGGCATAGACATAAGCCTAGCTTTTGGGTGATCCCCCCGTTTACCCACCCGTTGACATGTGTCACAAGTGCTACAGTATACCCGCACATCTCGGTTAAAATTGGGCCAAAAGAAATTTTGAGTGATCCTATGAGCTGTGCGGCGGGTGCCTAGATGTCCAGCTAATGGCACATCATGCCCAATCCGCAGAATCTCCTGTCGGTATTTCGCAGGCACCACCAGCTGCCGTTTCTGCGGAGGGGTATTCTTTTTCTGGGAAGGTTTAGGGATCCTATACAGCCTGTCCCCCACCCACACGTAACGCTCCCCATCTACTCCCTCTTCCCCAGCCTTTGCCCTAGCCCTATACTTTTCCAGGGTCGGGTCCTCCCGGGTTTCCCTCCCGTACGTCTCTGGGGTATCCCAGCCTAAGGGGGTCTGATCTAAGGTGCAAGTCGGGGTAGAGCGTCTTACCTGGGTCTCAGCAGCAGGTGGGTCGGTCTCAGCGGCACGGGTCTGGGCCCGGGTCGTCACAGCATTAACTTCGGCGGGACCCATGGGAGCGTATGCGGAGATAAGAGGGGCCAGGTCATTTCCAAGGAGGACATCAGCTGGTAAATCCCTCATGACCCCCACATTCACATGTCTTGCGCCCACTCCCCAATCCAAATGTATCCGGGCAACGGGTAGGCGAAACACAGCGCCTCCGGCTACTCTCATAGCCACAGTGTCTCCAGTGTGTTGGTTCTCAGACACCAAGTGCTTTTGGAGCAATGTCATGGTTGCACCGGTATCCCGCAGACCACTGACCTCCTTCCCGTTCACTTTGACGAGTTGCCGGTGTTGCTGTCGGTTATCCCGGTGGGCAGCTTGGACGGGGTCTGCCTCGTGCAAGACGCCCCAACATTCCTCCTCCTCTACGCAGTGGGCAGCAGGCGGAGAATTGCGCTGGTTTCCGCTGGTGGGTCTCCTCCAAGACTGGGCCTGGTTAGCGGTATTCAGCGGGCACTCCGGTCGTTTGTGCCCCAGCTGCTTGCACCCAAAACACCGGATGGGCGTTGAGTAGTCCCGTGAATTAGGCCGGGGCGGCTGAGGGTAGTGATTAGCTGGAGGGGGTGCTGCTGGTCGGTACTCCACTCTGGCAGGAGTCTTAACAATAGCACTGTCCAGTTTACGGGCATCCGTGTACTCATCAGCCAGGCGGGCTGCTTCATGCAGGGTGGAGGGTTTACGGTCCCTTACCCACTCTCTGACGCCTGGGGATAATTTCTCAAAACAATGTTCCAGCAGGAACATCTGCAGCACCTCTTCCCCAGATACGGCTTGACACCCCGCCATCCAGTGAGCGGCTGTGCGGTGTATTTTACATGCCCATTCGACGTAGGAATCCCCAGTTAGTTTGGCAGTGTCTCTGAACCGCCTCCGGTATGCCTCCGGTGTAACAGCATACCGGGAGAGCAAAGCTTCCTTTACAGCCACATAATCCCCGATCTCCTCATCAGGAATGGCCCGAAAAGCGTCACTGGCCCGGCCGGATAGCTTTCCGGACAATATAGTAACCCAGTCTTCTGCGGGTACCTTGTGTAGCGCACATTGCCGCTCAAAATCAGCAAGGTACCCATCAATCTCCCCTTCTGTTTCAATGAAGGATTTAAAAGCTGCAAACTGTACCTTCCTTTTCTCCACCGGGGATGCTAGAACTGGAGCTGCCGCAGCACCGCTTTGGTGTCGCAGGTTGGCATCCACAGCGTCCATGACCCGGCTGATGATCTCTGGAGACGGATTGGGACCATAATGAGCCAGTCTGATTCTTACCGCCCGGTCAAAGCTTGCCTCTTCGGGGGTTCTGTCAGCTGTGCTGGGCCCATTGGTTCCTTCATCCATTTCATTTAGCATTGCAATAATCTCCCCTTTTTTGAGATTACTGGCTTGTCTGCCTCTTTGTTCCAGTAGGTCTTTAAGTGTAGCTCTTTTCAGCCCTTGGTATTGTATTTCCATTAATCTTGGATATAGTTGTCTCTCTGGGCGATGAGGTTCATTCCGTCACTTGCCACCAGTGTTACGGTACAAAGACCTATATGTCCCAGCATTTGGGTAGTGTGCGTTGCGCAGCCTGGATAGTAAGTCTGACGATCTTTACTACCAGCATGTCCTTTGGTCAATAATACATCTTTACTCAAGTTGTGATGAAAATTAAGAACACTTTATTGAATTGGTTCAGCTTATTTAAAACCTTGCACAACACATTATAGGGAGTGGCTACCTTTAGCCAAATCCCTATTCCCCCTGGGCCAATGGAGTAACTCTTCCAATCAGTTAATTACCTCTGTCTAATCAGACGGGGCTAATCTGTGGGAACTTTTAGTGTCCGCCCCCGGGGCCGCCTTTAGGGGCGTCAACCTAATTCATTCTTGCCCAGGTTGGAGAAGGGAGAACATGCATCTCTCTCTCTCTCTGCCCCTGGTTCTGGGGCAGAGAAACCCTGTAGACAGGCCATATAGTTGGTGCCTATATGTCTGACCTACTGCTGTGCATGTTAGATAACCTTTGCTCTCCAAACATCTGGCAACAGTCACTCCCCGCTCATAGATGGGGCTGGTACTAATAATATTCATATTTGTCCCCATAACTCACCGGTCATGCCACTCACATACCACTCACCCATCACATTGACTCTATCACCTGATTCTCATTAATATGAGTATAAACATCATGCATGGGGGGACATTGTAAGGGATTTATCCATGGCTAGGGGTACATACACATTTAATACTTATACTATACAGATGGATCTGTCACACGATGACATGTATACACAGTGCAGGGAGCAGTGCCAGCCTCCCCTCACACACACACTACTACACCATGACATGTATACACAGTGCAGGGAGCAGTGCCAGCCTCCCCTCACACACACTACTACACCATGACATGTATACACAGTGCAGGGAGCAGTGCCAGCCTCCCCTCACACACACACTACTACACCATGACATGTATACACAGTGCAGGGAGCAGTGCCAGCCTCCCCTCACACACACTACTACACCATGACATGTATACACAGTGCAGGGAGCAGTGCCAGCCTCCCCTCACACACACACTACTACACCATGACATGTATACACAGTGCAGGGAGCAGTGCCAGCCTCCCCTCACACACACACTACTACACCATGACATGTATACACAGTGCAGGGAGCAGTGCCAGCCTCCCCTCACACACACTACTACACCATGACATGTATACACAGTGCAGGGAGCAGTGCCAGCCTCCCCTCACACACACTACTACACCATGACATGTATACACAGTGCAGGGAGCAGTGCCAGCCTCCCCTCACACACACTACTACACCGTGACATGTATACACAGTGCAGGGAGCAGTGCCAGCCTCCCCCTCACACACACTACTACACCATGACATGTATACACAGTGCAGGGAGCAGTGCCAGCCTCCCCTCACACACACACTACTACACCATGACATGTATACACAGTGCAGGGAGCAGTGCCAGCCTCCCCTCACACACACTACTACACCATGACATGTATACACAGTGCAGGGAGCAGTGCCAGCCTCCCCTCACACACACACTACTACACCATGACATGTATACACAGTGCAGGGAGCAGTGCCAGCCTCCCCTCACACACACACTACTACACCATGACATGTATACAGAGTGCAGGGAGCAGTGCCAGCCTCCCCTCACACACACTACTACACCATGACATGTATACACAGTGCAGGGAGCAGTGCCAGCCTCCCCCTCACACACACTACTACACCATGACATGTATACACAGTGCAGGGAGCAGTGCCAGCCTCCCCCTCACATACACTACTACACCATGACATGTATACACAGTGCAGGGAGCAGTGCCAGCCTCCCCCTCACATACACTACTACACCATGACATGTATACACAGTGCAGGGAGCAGTGCCAGCCTCCCCTCACACACACACTACTACACCATGACATGTATACACAGTGCAGGGAGCAGTGCCAGCCTCCCCCTCACACACACTACTACACCATGACATGTATACACAGTGCAGGGAGCAGTGCCAGCCTCCCCTCACACACACTACTACACCATGACATGTATACACAGTGCAGGGAGCAGTGCCAGCCTCCCCCTCACACACACTACTACACCATGACATGTATACACAGTGCAGGGAGCAGTGCCAGCCTCCCCTCACACACACTACTACACCATGACATGTATACACAGTGCAGGGAGCAGTGCCAGCCTCCCCTCACACACACTACTACACCATGACATGTATACACAGTGCAGGGAGCAGTGCCAGCCTCCCCTCACACACACTACTACACCATGACATGTATACACAGTGCAGGGAGCAGTGCCAGCCTCCCCCTCACACACACTACTACACCATGACATGTATACACAGTGCAGGGAGCAGTGCCAGCCTCCCCTCACACACACTACTACACCATGACATGTATACACAGTGCAGGGAGCAGTGCCAGCCTCCCCTAACACACACTACTACACCATGACATGTATACACAGTGCAGGGAGCAGTGCCAGCCTCCCCCTCACACACACTACTACACCATGACATGTATACACAGTGCAGGGAGCAGTGCCAGCCTCCCCTCACACACACTACTACACCATGACATGTATACACAGTGCAGGGAGCAGTGCCAGCCCCCCCCTCACACACACTACTACACCATGACATGTATACACAGTGCAGGGAGCAGTGCCAGCCTCCCCCTCACACACACTACTACACCATGACATGTATACACAGAGCAGGGAGCAGTGCCAGCCTCCCCTCACACACACTACTACACCATGACATGTATACACAGTGCAGGGAGCAGTGCCAGCCTCCCCCTCACACACACTACTACACCATGACATGTATACACAGTGCAGGGAGCAGTGCCAGCCTCCCCCTCACACACACTACTACACCATGACATGTATACACAGTGCAGGGAGCAGTGCCAGCCTCCCCCTCACACACACTACTACACCATGACATGTACACACAGTGCAGGGAGCAGTGCCAGCCTCCCCCTCACACACACTACTACACCATGACATGTATACACAGTGCAGGGAGCAGTGCCAGCCTCCCCCTCACACACACTACTACACCATGACATGTATACACAGTGCAGGGAGCAGTGCCAGCCTCCCACTCACACACACTACTACACCATGACATGTATACACAGTGCAGGGAGCAGTGCCAGCCTCCCCTCACACACACTACTACACCATGACATGTATACACAGTGCAGGGAGCAGTGCCAGCCTCCCCTCACACACACTACTACACCATGACATGTATACACAGTGCAGGGAGCAGTGCCAGCCTCCCCTCACACACACTACTACACCATGACATGTATACACAGAGCAGGGAGCAGTGCCAGCCTCCCCCTCACACACACTACTACACCATGACATGTATACACAGTGCAGGGAGCAGTGCCAGCCTCCCCCTCACATACACTACTACACCATGACATGTATACACAGTGCATGGAGCAGTGCCAGCCTCCCCTCACACACACTACTACACCATGACATGTATACACAGTGCAGGGAGCAGTGCCAGCCTCCCCTCACACACACTACTACACCATGACATGTATACACAGTGCAGGGAGCAGTGCCAGCCTCCCCTCACACACACTACTACACTATGACATGTATACACAGTGCAGGGAGCAGTGCCAGCCTCCCCCTCACACACACTACTACACCATGACATGTATACACAGTGCAGGGAGCAGTGCCAGCCTCCCCCTCACACACACTACTACACCATGACATGTATACACAGTGCAGGGAGCAGTGCCAGCCTCCCCCTCACACACACTACTACACCATGACATGTATACACAGTGCAGGGAGCAGTGCCAGCCTCCCCCACACACACACTACTACACCATGACATGTATACACAGTGCAGGGAGCAGTGCCAGCCTCCCCCTCACACACACTACTACACCATGACATGTATACACAGTGCAGGGAGCAGTGCCAGCCTCCCCCTCACACACACTACTACACCATGACATGTATACACAGTGCAGGGAGCAGTGCCAGCCTCCCCTCACACACACTACTACACCATGACATGTATACACAGTGCAGGGAGCAGTGCCAGCCTCCCCTCACACACACTACTACACCATGACATGTATACACAGTGCAGGGAGCAGTGCCAGCCTCCCCTCACACACACTACTACACCATGACATGTATACACAGTGCAGGGAGCAGTGCCAGCCTCCCCTCACACACACTACTACACCATGACATGTATACACAGAGCAGGGAGCAGTGCCAGCCTCCCCTCACACACACTACTACACCATGACATGTATACACAGTGCAGGGAGCAGTGCCAGCCTCCCCCTCACACACACTACTACACCATGACATGTATACACAGTGCAGGGAGCAGTGCCAGCCTCCCCTCACACACACTACTACACCATGACATGTATACACAGTGCAGGGAGCAGTGCCAGCCCCCCCCTCACACACACTACTACACCATGACATGTATACACAGTGCAGGGAGCAGTGCCAGCCTCCCCCTCACACACACTACTACACCATGACATGTATACACAGAGCAGGGAGCAGTGCCAGCCTCCCCTCACACACACTACTACACCATGACATGTATACACAGTGCAGGGAGCAGTGCCAGCCTCCCCTCACACACACTACTACACCATGACATGTATACACAGTGCAGGGAGCAGTGCCAGCCTCCCCCTCACACACACTACTACACCATGACATGTATACACAGTGCAGGGAGCAGTGCCAGCCTCCCCCTCACACACACTACTACATCATGACATGTATACACAGTGCAGGGAGCAGTGCCAGCCTCCCCCTCACACACACTACTACACCATGACATGTACACACAGTGCAGGGAGCAGTGCCAGCCTCCCCCTCACACACACTACTACACCATGACATGTATACACAGTGCAGGGAGCAGTGCCAGCCTCCCCCTCACACACACTACTACACCATGACATGTATACACAGTGCAGGGAGCAGTGCCAGCCTCCACTCACACACACTACTACACCATGACATGTATACACAGTGCAGGGAGCAGTGCCAGCCTCCCCCTCACACACACTACTACACCATGACATGTATACACAGTGCAGGGAGCAGTGCCAGCCTCCCCCTCACATACACTACTACACCATGACATGTATACACAGTGCATGGAGCAGTGCCAGCCTCCCCTCACACACACTACTACACCATGACATGTATACACAGTGCAGGGAGCAGTGCCAGCCTCCCCTCACACACACTACTACACCATGACATGTATACACAGTGCAGGGAGCAGTGCCAGCCTCCCCTCACACACACTACTACACTATGACATGTATACACAGTGCAGGGAGCAGTGCCAGCCTCCCCTCACACACACTACTACACCATGACATGTATACACAGTGCAGGGAGCAGTGCCAGCCTCCCCCTCACACACACTACTACACCATGACATGTATACACAGTGCAGGGAGCAGTGCCAGCCTCCCCCTCACACACACTACTACACCATGACATGTATACACAGTGCAGGGAGCAGTGCCAGCCTCCCCCTCACACACACTACTACACCATGACATGTATACACAGTGCAGGGAGCAGTGCCAGCCTCCCCCTCACACACACTACTACACCATGACATGTATACACAGTGCAGGGAGCAGTGCCAGCCTCCCCCTCACACACACTACTACACCATGACATGTATACACAGTGCAGGGAGCAGTGCCAGCCTCCCCTCACACACACTACTACACCATGACATGTATACACAGTGCAGGGAGCAGTGCCAGCCTCCCCTCACACACACTACTACACCATGACATGTATACACAGTGCAGGGAGCAGTGCCAGCCTCCCCTCACACACACTACTACACCATGACATGTATACACAGTGCAGGGAGCAGTGCCAGCCTCCCCTCACACACACTACTACACCATGACATGTATACACAGTGCAGGGAGCAGTGCCAGCCTCCCCCGCACACACACTACGACACCATGACATGTATACACAGTGCAGGGAGCAGTGCCAGCCTCCCCCTCACACACACTACTACACCATGACATGTATACACAGTGCAGGGAGCAGTGCCAGCCTCCCCCTCACACACACTACTTGTGAAAGATCCATCTGCATAGTATAAATATTAAATGTGTATGTACCCCTAGCCATGGATAAATCCCTTACAATGTCCCCCCATGCATGATGTTTATACTCAGGTTAATGAGAATCAGGTGATAGAGTCAATGTTATGTGTGAGTGGTATGTGAGTGGCATGACCGGTGAGTTATGGGGACAAATATGAATATGTGTTACAGATTAGTACCAGCCCCATCTATGAGCAGGGAGTGGCTGGTGCCAGATGTTTGGAGGGCAAAGGTTATCTAATATGCACAGCAGTAGGTCAGACATACAGGCACCAACTATATGGCCTGTCTACAGGGTTTCTCTGCCCCAGAACCAGGGGCAGAGAGAGAGAGAGATGCATGTTCCTCCTTCTCATACCTGGGCAAGAATGAATTAGGTTGACGCCCCTAAAGGCGGCCCCGAGGCGGACACTAAAAGTTCCCACAAATTAGCCCCGTCTGATTAGACAAAGGTAATTAACTGATTGTAAGAGTTACTCCATTGGCCCAGAGGGGATGGGGGTTTGGCTAAAGGTAGCCACTCCCTATAATGTGTTGTCCAAGGTTTTAAATAAGCTGAACCGATTCAATAAAGTGTTCTTAATTTTCATCACAACTTGAGTAAAGATGTATTATTGACCAAAGGACATGCTGGTAGTAAAGATCGTCAGACTTACTATCCAGGCTGCACAGCGCACACTACCCAAATGCTGGGACATATAGGTCTTTGTACCTTAACACTGGTGGCAAGTGACGGAATGAACCTCTTCGCCCAGAGAGACAACTATATCCAAGATTAATGGAAATACAATACCAAGGGCTGAAAAGGGCTACCCTTAAAGACCTACTGGAACAAAGAGGCAGACAAGCCAGTAATCTCAAAAAAGGGGAGATTATTGCAATGCTAAATGAAATGGATGAAGGAACCAATGGGCCCAGCACAGCTGACAGAACCCACGAAGAGGCAAGCTTTGACCGGGCGGTAAGAATCAGACTGGCTCATTATGGTCCCAACCCGTCTCCAGAGATCATCAGCCGGGTCATGGACGCTGTGGATGCCAACCTGCGACGCCAAAGCGGTGCTGCAGCAGCTCCAGTTCTAGCATCCCCGGTGGAGAAAAGGAAGGTACCGTTTGCAGCTTTTAAATCCTTCATTGAAACAGAAGGGGAGATTGATGGGTACCTTGCTGATTTTGAGCGGCAATGTGCGCTACACAAGGTACCCGTAGAAGACTGGGTTACTATATTGTCCGGAAAGCTATCCGGCCGGGCCAGTGACGCTTTCCGGGCCATTCCTGATGAGGAGATCGGGGATTATATGGCTGTAAAGGAAGCTTTGCTCTCCCGGTATGCCGTGACACCGGAGGCATACCGGAGGCGGTTCAGAGACACTGCCAAACTAACTGGGGATTCCTACGTCGAATGGGCATGTAAAGTACACCGCACAGCCGCTCACTGGATGGCGGGGTGTCAAGCCGTATCCGGGGAAGAGGTGCTGCAGATGTTCCTGCTGGAACATTGTTTTGAGAAATTATCCCCAGGCGTCAGAGAGTGGGTAAGGGACCGTAAACCCTCCACCCTGCATGAAGCAGCCCGTCTGGCAGATGAGTACACGGATGCCCGTAAACTGGACAGTGCTATTGTTAAGACTCCTGCCAGAGTGGAGTACCGACCAGCAGCACCCCTTCCAGCTAATAACTACCCTCAGCAGCCCCGGTCTAATTCACGGGACTACTCAACGCCCATCCGGTGTTTTGGGTGCAAGCAGCTGGGGCACAAACGACCGGAGTGCCCGCTGAATACCGCTAACCAGGCCCAGTCTTGGAGGAGACCCACCAGCGGAAACCAGCGCAACCCTCCGCCTGCTGCCCACTGCGTAGAGGAGGAGGAATGTTGGGGCGTCCTGCACGAGGCAGACCCCGTCCAAGCTGCCCACCGGGATAACCGACAACAACACCGGCAACTCGTCAAAGTGAACGGGAAGGAGGTCAGTGGTCTGCGGGATACCGGTGCAACCATGACATTGCTCCAAAAGCACTTGGTGTCTGAGAACCAACACACCGGAGACACTGTGGCTGTGAGAGTAGCCGGAGGCGCTGTGCTTCGCCTACCCGTTGCCCGGATACATTTGGATTGGGGAGTGGGCGCTCGACATGTGAATGTGGGGATCATGAGGGATGTACCAGCTGATGTCCTCCTTGGAAATGACCTGGCCCCTCTTATCACCGACCCACCTGCTGCTGAGACCCAGGTAAGACGCTCTACCCCGACTTGCACCTTAGATCAGACCCCCTTAGGCTGGGATACCCCAGAGACGTACGGGAGGGAAACCCGGGAGGACCCGACCCTGGAAAAGTATAGGGCTAGGGCAAAGGCTGGGGAAGAGGGAGTAGATGGGGAGCGTTACGTGTGGGTGGGGGACAGGCTGTATAGGATCCCTAAACCTTCCCAGAAAAAGAATACCCCTCCGCAGAAACGGCAACTGGTGGTGCCTGCGAAATACCGACAGGAGATTCTGCGGATTGGGCATGATGTGCCATTAGCTGGACATCTAGGCACCCGCCGCACAGCTCATAGGATCACTCAAAATTTCTTTTGGCCCAATTTTAACCAAGATGTGCGGGTATACTGTAGCACTTGTGACACATGTCAACGGGTGGGTAAACGGGGGGATCACCCAAAAGCTAGGCTTATGTCTATGCCTATCATTGGGGAACCCTTTTCCCGCATAGCCGTTGACATTGTGGGTCCCCTGGCCAGGGCTAGCCCATCAGGTAAGAAGTATATTCTCACCGTGGTGGACTATGCCACTCGTTACCCAGAGGCAGTAGCGCTGTCTAATATTGAGGCAGAGACAGTAGCTGATGCACTGGTTAAGATTTTTACTACGGTAGGGTTCCCTCAGGAGATTCTCTCCGACCAGGGAACTCAGTTTACCGCTGGGCTCACCCAGCAGCTGTGGAAGGTGTGTGGCATTAAACCGCTGCTTAGCTCACCATATCACCCCCAGACTAACGGTCTCTGCGAGCGATTTAATGGCACCCTCAAGCAGATGTTGAGGACCTTTACCGACACTTGCAAAAACTGGGAGCGATTCCTGCCTCATCTGCTATTTGCATACAGAGAGGTGCCTCAGGAATCTACTGGGTTCTCCCCCTTTGAGCTACTCTATGGGAGAAGGGTCCGCGGACCCCTAGATCTCATTAGAGGACACTGGGAGGGAGAGACAGAACAGGAAGGAACTCCCATCGTGCCATATGTTCTGGAACTCCGGGACCGCATGGAGAAACTGTCCCTAATAGTAAGGGGGAATCTCCAGGCGGCCCAGGGGAGACAGAAGAGGTGGTACGATCGGGGTGCCCGACAGCGGGTCTTCCAGGTGGGGCAAAAGGTTTTAGTGCTTAAACCTGTGAAGACGAACAAGATGCAAGCATCTTGGCAGGGCCCGTATAAGATAGTAGCTCAGGTATGTAATACTACCTACCTTATAGCCAGCTGTGCAGATGAAAGGATTCAGCGATCCTTCCATGTGAATATGCTGAAGGAGTATCAGGAGAGACCAGAAGATGTCGCTGCAGTGTGTGCACCGGCTGCAGGTGACCCAGAGAATTTACCCCTGCCTGACTTATTAGAGAAGGACCCTCAGACTGACCTCCCCAGCCTTGTACAGCTAGGGGATCGGTTAAGCCCCACAGAGAAGGTACAGGCCAAACAGCTTCTGTGGGAAAAGCAGGCGACGTTCTCCCAAGAGCCAGGCTACACTACCCTAGCTGTACATAAGGTAGAGATCTCTGGACAGAGTCCCTTACGACAGCCACCCTACCGTATCCCTGAAGCAGTCCGAGAAGGAATGCGGAAGGAGATACAGGAGATGACTCGGCTTGGAGTCATCGAACCCTCGGACAGCCCTTGGGCCTCGCCTGTAGTCCTAGTGCCTAAGAAAGATGGGACCACCCGTTTCTGTGTGGACTACAGGCGGCTCAACGAGCGGACCACCACTGACGCCTACCCAATGCCCCGGGTAGACGAGTTATTAGACCGTATTGCCAGGGGACGCTATCTGACCACCATAGACCTGTGTAAGGGCTACTGGCAGATTCCCCTGGCCGGGGATGCTATCCCTAAGTCGGCCTTCGTCACCCCCTTTGGCCTGTACCAGTTTAAGGTCATGCCATTTGGGATGAAGAATGCTCCGGCTACCTTCCAGCGTATGGTGGATAGACTTCTCGATGGCTTCCAGGAATTTGCTTGTGCATACCTGGATGACATTGCGGTCTACAGTGAGTCCTGGGAAGAACACCTGGTACATGTAGGGGTGGTTCTGGACAAGATTCGGGCCGCTGGCCTGACCTTGAAACCAGACAAGTGCCATCTAGGCATGGCTGAGGTACAGTACCTGGGTCACCGAGTGGGGTGTGGGAGCCAGAGACCTGAGCCAGCCAAGGTAGAGGCAGTGGCTAACTGGCCCACACCTATCACGAAGACCCTGGTGCTAGCCTTCTTGGGGACAGCAGGGTACTACCGACGTTTTGTCCCAGACTACAGTACTATTGCCAAGCCCCTGACTGACCTGACGAAAAAGAATTTACCTAAGCAGGTCCTGTGGTCTCCAGCTTGTGAAGCCGCGTTTCAGGCACTGAAGCAGGCTCTTGTGAATGCCCCTGTCCTGGCTGCTCCAGTCCCTAACAAACGTTTTCTTGTTCATACAGATGCTTCCATGTATGGACTGGGGGCAGTGCTGAGCCAGGTCGGGGAAGATGGAGGAGAGCACCCTGTCGCATATCTCAGCAGAAAGTTATTACCCTCGGGAAGTGAGCTATGCGGCAGTGGAAAAGGAGTGTTTAGCCCTGGTCTGGGCATTAAAGAAGTTGAGCCCCTATTTATACGGACAGGAATTTTCCCTTATAACGGACCACAATCCCCTTTTCTGGCTTAACCGGGTCTCAGGAGACAATGGTAGGCTGCTGCGGTGGAGTTTAGCCCTACAACCTTATAACTTCACCATCAGCTACCGACCCGGTAAGCAGAACGGGAATGCTGATGGATTGTCCCGGCAAAACGGACATCCCTACCACCTCCTAGTCCGGTCATCCCCAAGTTGACCCGCCAAAGGGTCAATCCGGGTCTGCCGGAGTGTCCCACATGGAGGGAGCCGTGTGGGACACTACACCATGACATGTATACACAGTGCAGGGAGCAGTGCCAGCCTCCCCCTCACACACACTACTACACCATGACATGTATACACAGTGCAGGGAGCAGTGCCAGCCTCCCCCTCACACACACTACTACACCATGATATGTATACACAGTGCAGGGAGCAGTGCCAGCCTCCCCCTCACACACACTACTACACCATGACATGTATACACAGTGCAGGGAGCAGTGCCAGCCTCCCCTCACACACACTACTACACCATGACATGTATACACAGTGCAGGGAACAGTGCCAGCCTCCCCTCACACACACTACTACACCATGGACATGTATACACAGTGCAGGGAGCAGTGCCAGCCTCCCCCTCACACACACTACTACACCATGACATGTATACACAGTGCAGGGAGCAGTGCCAGCCTCCCCCTCACACACACTACTACACCATGACATGTATACACAGTGCAGGGAGCAGTGCCAGCCTCCCCTCACACACACTACTACACCATGACATGTATACAGAGTGCAGGGAGCAGTGCCAGCCTCCCCTCACACACACTACTACACCAGTGACATGTATACAACAGTTGCAGGGAGCAGTGCCAGCTCCCCCCTCACACACACTACTACACAAGACTAGTATACCAGTGCAGGGAGCAGTGCCAGCCTCCCCCTCTCACCACACTACTACACCCTTGACCATGTATACACAGTGCAGGGAGCAGTGCCAGCCTCCCCCTCACACACACTACTACATCCATGACATGTATACACAGTGCAGGGAGCGAGTGCCGAGCCTCCCCCCTCACACACCTACTACACCATGAATGTATACACAGTGCAGGGAGCAGTGCCAGCCCTCCCCCTCACACACACTACTTACACCATGACATGTATACACAGTGCAGGGAGCAGTGCAGCCTCCCCTCACACACACTACTACACCATGACATGTATACACAGTGCAGGGAGCAGTGCCAGCCTCCCCCTCACACACACTACTACACCATGACATGTATACACAGGTGCAGGGAGCAGTGCCAGCCTCCCCTCACACACACTACTACACCATGACATGTATACACAGTGCAGGAGCAGTGCCAGCCTCCCCTCACACACACTACTACACCATGACATGTATACACAGTGCAGGGAGCAGTGCCAGCCTCCCCTCACACACACTACTACACCATGACATGTATACACAGTGCAGGGAGCAGTGCCAGCCTCCCCCTCACACACACTACTACACCATGACATGTATACACAGTGCAGGGAGCAGTGCCAGCCTCCCCCTCACACACACTACTACACCATGACATGTATACACAGTGCAGGGAGCAGTGCCAGCCTCCCCCTCACACACACTACTACACCATGACATGTATACACAGTGCAGGGAGCAGTGCCAGCCTCCCCCTCACACACACTACTACACCATGACATGTATACACAGTGCAGGGAGCAGTGCCAGCCTCCCCCCCACCACACTACTACACCATGACATGTATACACAGTGCAGGGAGCAGTGCCAGCCTCCCCTCACACACACTACTACACCATGACATGTATACACAGTGCAGGGAGCAGTGCCAGCCTCCCCTCACACACACTACTACACCATGACATGTATACACAGTGCAGGGAGCAGTGCCAGCCTCCCCTCACACACACTACTACACCATGACATGTATACACAGTGCAGGGAGCAGTGCCAGCCTCCCCTCACACACACTACTACACCATGACATGTATACACAGTGCAGGGAGCAGTGCCAGCCTCCCCCTCACACACACTACTACACCATGACATGTATACACAGTGCAGGGAGCAGTGCCAGCCTCCCCCTCACACACACTACTACACCATGACATGTATACACAGTGCAGGGAGCAGTGCCAGCCTCCCCCTCACACACACTACTTGTGAAAGATCCATCTGCATAGTATAAATATTAAATGTGTATGTACCCACTAGCCATGGATAAATCCCTTACAATGTCCCCCCATGCATGATGTTTATACTCAGGTTAATGAGAATAAGGTGATAGAGTCAATGTTATGTGTGAGTGGTATGTGAGTGGCATGACCGGTGAGTATGGGGACAAATATGAATATGTGTTACAGATTAGTACCAGCCCCATCTATGAGCAGGGAGTGGCTGGTGCCAGATGTTTGGAGGGCAAAGGTTATCTAATATGCACAGCAGTAGGTCAGACATACAGGCACCAACTATATGGCCTGTCTACAGGGTTTCTCTGCCCCAGAACCAGGGGCAGAGAGAGAGAGAGATGCATGTTCCTCCTTCTCATACCTGGGCAAGAATGAATTAGGTTGACGCCCCTAAAGGCGGCCCCGAGGCGGACACTAAAAGTTCCCACAAATTAGCCCCGTCTGATTAGACAAAGGTAATTAACTGATTGTAAGAGTTACTCCATTGGCCCAGAGGGGATGGGGGTTTGGCTAAAGGTAGCCACTCCCTATAATGTGTTGTCCAAGGTTTTAAATAAGCTGAACCGATTCAATAAAGTGTTCTTAATTTTCATCACAACTTGAGTAAAGATGTATTATTGACCAAAGGACATGCTGGTAGTAAAGATCGTCAGACTTACTATCCAGGCTGCACAGCGCACACTACCCAAATGCTGGGACATATAGGTCTTTGTACCTTAACACTGGTGGCAAGTGACGGAATGAACCTCTTCGCCCAGAGAGACAACTATATCCAAGATTAATGGAAATACAATACCAAGGGCTGAAAAGGGCTACCCTTAAAGACCTACTGGAACAAAGAGGCAGACAAGCCAGTAATCTCAAAAAAGGGGAGATTATTGCAATGCTAAATGAAATGGATGAAGGAACCAATGGGCCCAGCACAGCTGACAGAACCCACGAAGAGGCAAGCTTTGACCGGGCGGTAAGAATCAGACTGGCTCATTATGGTCCCAACCCGTCTCCAGAGATCATCAGCCGGGTCATGGACGCTGTGGATGCCAACCTGCGACGCCAAAGCGGTGCTGCAGCAGCTCCAGTTCTAGCATCCCCGGTGGAGAAAAGGAAGGTACCGTTTGCAGCTTTTAAATCCTTCATTGAAACAGAAGGGGAGATTGATGGGTACCTTGCTGATTTTGAGCGGCAATGTGCGCTACACAAGGTACCCGTAGAAGACTGGGTTACTATATTGTCCGGAAAGCTATCCGGCCGGGCCAGTGACGCTTTCCGGGCCATTCCTGATGAGGAGATCGGGGATTATATGGCTGTAAAGGAAGCTTTGCTCTCCCGGTATGCCGTGACACCGGAGGCATACCGGAGGCGGTTCAGAGACACTGCCAAACTAACTGGGGATTCCTACGTCGAATGGGCATGTAAAGTACACCGCACAGCCGCTCACTGGATGGCGGGGTGTCAAGCCGTATCCGGGGAAGAGGTGCTGCAGATGTTCCTGCTGGAACATTGTTTTGAGAAATTATCCCCAGGCGTCAGAGAGTGGGTAAGGGACCGTAAACCCTCCACCCTGCATGAAGCAGCCCGTCTGGCAGATGAGTACACGGATGCCCGTAAACTGGACAGTGCTATTGTTAAGACTCCTGCCAGAGTGGAGTACCGACCAGCAGCACCCCTTCCAGCTAATAACTACCCTCAGCAGCCCCGGTCTAATTCACGGGACTACTCAACGCCCATCCGGTGTTTTGGGTGCAAGCAGCTGGGGCACAAACGACCGGAGTGCCCGCTGAATACCGCTAACCAGGCCCAGTCTTGGAGGAGACCCACCAGCGGAAACCAGCGCAACCCTCCGCCTGCTGCCCACTGCGTAGAGGAGGAGGAATGTTGGGGCGTCCTGCACGAGGCAGACCCCGTCCAAGCTGCCCACCGGGATAACCGACAACAACACCGGCAACTCGTCAAAGTGAACGGGAAGGAGGTCAGTGGTCTGCGGGATACCGGTGCAACCATGACATTGCTCCAAAAGCACTTGGTGTCTGAGAACCAACACACCGGAGACACTGTGGCTGTGAGAGTAGCCGGAGGCGCTGTGCTTCGCCTACCCGTTGCCCGGATACATTTGGATTGGGGAGTGGGCGCTCGACATGTGAATGTGGGGATCATGAGGGATGTACCAGCTGATGTCCTCCTTGGAAATGACCTGGCCCCTCTTATCACCGACCCACCTGCTGCTGAGACCCAGGTAAGACGCTCTACCCCGACTTGCACCTTAGATCAGACCCCCTTAGGCTGGGATACCCCAGAGACGTACGGGAGGGAAACCCGGGAGGACCCGACCCTGGAAAAGTATAGGGCTAGGGCAAAGGCTGGGGAAGAGGGAGTAGATGGGGAGCGTTACGTGTGGGTGGGGGACAGGCTGTATAGGATCCCTAAACCTTCCCAGAAAAAGAATACCCCTCCGCAGAAACGGCAACTGGTGGTGCCTGCGAAATACCGACAGGAGATTCTGCGGATTGGGCATGATGTGCCATTAGCTGGACATCTAGGCACCCGCCGCACAGCTCATAGGATCACTCAAAATTTCTTTTGGCCCAATTTTAACCAAGATGTGCGGGTATACTGTAGCACTTGTGACACATGTCAACGGGTGGGTAAACGGGGGGATCACCCAAAAGCTAGGCTTATGTCTATGCCTATCATTGGGGAACCCTTTTCCCGCATAGCCGTTGACATTGTGGGTCCCCTGGCCAGGGCTAGCCCATCAGGTAAGAAGTATATTCTCACCGTGGTGGACTATGCCACTCGTTACCCAGAGGCAGTAGCGCTGTCTAATATTGAGGCAGAGACAGTAGCTGATGCACTGGTTAAGATTTTTACTACGGTAGGGTTCCCTCAGGAGATTCTCTCCGACCAGGGAACTCAGTTTACCGCTGGGCTCACCCAGCAGCTGTGGAAGGTGTGTGGCATTAAACCGCTGCTTAGCTCACCATATCACCCCCAGACTAACGGTCTCTGCGAGCGATTTAATGGCACCCTCAAGCAGATGTTGAGGACCTTTACCGACACTTGCAAAAACTGGGAGCGATTCCTGCCTCATCTGCTATTTGCATACAGAGAGGTGCCTCAGGAATCTACTGGGTTCTCCCCCTTTGAGCTACTCTATGGGAGAAGGGTCCGCGGACCCCTAGATCTCATTAGAGGACACTGGGAGGGAGAGACAGAACAGGAAGGAACTCCCATCGTGCCATATGTTCTGGAACTCCGGGACCGCATGGAGAAACTGTCCCTAATAGTAAGGGGGAATCTCCAGGCGGCCCAGGGGAGACAGAAGAGGTGGTACGATCGGGGTGCCCGACAGCGGGTCTTCCAGGTGGGGCAAAAGGTTTTAGTGCTTAAACCTGTGAAGACGAACAAGATGCAAGCATCTTGGCAGGGCCCGTATAAGATAGTAGCTCAGGTATGTAATACTACCTACCTTATAGCCAGCTGTGCAGATGAAAGGATTCAGCGATCCTTCCATGTGAATATGCTGAAGGAGTATCAGGAGAGACCAGAAGATGTCGCTGCAGTGTGTGCACCGGCTGCAGGTGACCCAGAGAATTTACCCCTGCCTGACTTATTAGAGAAGGACCCTCAGACTGACCTCCCCAGCCTTGTACAGCTAGGGGATCGGTTAAGCCCCACAGAGAAGGTACAGGCCAAACAGCTTCTGTGGGAAAAGCAGGCGACGTTCTCCCAAGAGCCAGGCTACACTACCCTAGCTGTACATAAGGTAGAGATCTCTGGACAGAGTCCCTTACGACAGCCACCCTACCGTATCCCTGAAGCAGTCCGAGAAGGAATGCGGAAGGAGATACAGGAGATGACTCGGCTTGGAGTCATCGAACCCTCGGACAGCCCTTGGGCCTCGCCTGTAGTCCTAGTGCCTAAGAAAGATGGGACCACCCGTTTCTGTGTGGACTACAGGCGGCTCAACGAGCGGACCACCACTGACGCCTACCCAATGCCCCGGGTAGACGAGTTATTAGACCGTATTGCCAGGGGACGCTATCTGACCACCATAGACCTGTGTAAGGGCTACTGGCAGATTCCCCTGGCCGGGGATGCTATCCCTAAGTCGGCCTTCGTCACCCCCTTTGGCCTGTACCAGTTTAAGGTCATGCCATTTGGGATGAAGAATGCTCCGGCTACCTTCCAGCGTATGGTGGATAGACTTCTCGATGGCTTCCAGGAATTTGCTTGTGCATACCTGGATGACATTGCGGTCTACAGTGAGTCCTGGGAAGAACACCTGGTACATGTAGGGGTGGTTCTGGACAAGATTCGGGCCGCTGGCCTGACCTTGAAACCAGACAAGTGCCATCTAGGCATGGCTGAGGTACAGTACCTGGGTCACCGAGTGGGGTGTGGGAGCCAGAGACCTGAGCCAGCCAAGGTAGAGGCAGTGGCTAACTGGCCCACACCTATCACGAAGACCCTGGTGCTAGCCTTCTTGGGGACAGCAGGGTACTACCGACGTTTTGTCCCAGACTACAGTACTATTGCCAAGCCCCTGACTGACCTGACGAAAAAGAATTTACCTAAGCAGGTCCTGTGGTCTCCAGCTTGTGAAGCCGCGTTTCAGGCACTGAAGCAGGCTCTTGTGAATGCCCCTGTCCTGGCTGCTCCAGTCCCTAACAAACGTTTTCTTGTTCATACAGATGCTTCCATGTATGGACTGGGGGCAGTGCTGAGCCAGGTCGGGGAAGATGGAGGAGAGCACCCTGTCGCATATCTCAGCAGAAAGTTATTACCTCGGGAAGTGAGCTATGCGGCAGTGGAAAAGGAGTGTTTAGCCCTGGTCTGGGCATTAAAGAAGTTGAGCCCCTATTTATACGGACAGGAATTTTCCCTTATAACGGACCACAATCCCCTTTTCTGGCTTAACCGGGTCTCAGGAGACAATGGTAGGCTGCTGCGGTGGAGTTTAGCCCTACAACCTTATAACTTCACCATCAGCTACCGACCCGGTAAGCAGAACGGGAATGCTGATGGATTGTCCCGGCAAACGGACATCCCTACCACCTCCTAGTCCGGTCATCCCCAAGTTGACCCGCCAAAGGGTCAATCCGGGTCTGCCGGAGTGTCCCACATGGAGGGAGCCGTGTGGGACACTACACCATGACATGTATACACAGTGCAGGGAGCAGTGCCAGCCTCCCCCCTCACACACACTACTACACCATGACATGTATACACAGTGCAGGGAGCAGTGCCAGCCTCCCCTCACACACACTACTACACCATGATATGTATACACAGTGCAGGGAGCAGTGCCAGCCTCCCCCTCACACACACTACTACACCATGACATGTATACACAGTGCAGGGAGCAGTGCCAGCCTCCCCTCACACACACTACTACACCATGACATGTATACACAGTGCAGGGAACAGTGCCAGCCTCCCCTCACACACACTACTACACCATGACATGTATACACAGTGCAGGGAGCAGTGCCAGCCTCCCCCTCACACACACTACTACACCATGACATGTATACACAGTGCAGGGAGCAGTGCCAGCCTCCCCCTCACACACACTACTACACCATGACATGTATACACAGTGCAGGGAGCAGTGCCAGCCTCCCCTCACACACACTACTACACCATGACATGTATACAGAGTGCAGGGAGCAGTGCCAGCCTCCCCTCACACACACTACTACACCATGACATGTATACACAGTGCAGGGAGCAGTGCCAGCCTCCCCCTCACACACACTACTACACCATGACATGTATACACAGAGCAGGGAGCAGTGCCAGCCTCCCCTCACACACACTACTACACCATGACATGTATACACAGTGCAGGGAGCAGTGCCAGCCTCCCCTCACACACACTACTACACCATGACATGTATACACAGTGCAGGGAGCAGTGCCAGCCTCCCCTCACACACACTACTACACCATGACATGTATACACAGTGCAGGGAGCAGTGCCAGCCTCCCCCTCACACACACTACTACACCATGACATGTATACACAGTGCAGGGAGCAGTGCCAGCCTCCCCCTCACACACACTACTACACCATGACATGTATACACAGTGCAGGGAGCAGTGCCAGCCTCCCCCTCACACACACTACTACACCATGACATGTATACACAGAGCAGGGAGCAGTGCCAGCCTCCCCTCACACACACTACTACACCATGACATGTATACACAGTGCAGGGAGCAGTGCCAGCCTCCCCTCACACACACTACTACACCATGACATGTATACACAGTGCAGGGAGCAGTGCCAGCCTCCCCTCACACACACTACTACACCATGACATGTATACACAGTGCAGGGAGCAGTGCCAGCCTCCCCTCACACACACTACTACACCATGACATGTATACACAGTGCAGGGAGCAGTGCCAGCCTCCCCCTCACACACACTACTACACCATGACATGTATACACAGTGCAGGGAGCAGTGCCAGCCTCCCCTAACACACACTACTATACCATGACATGTATACACAGTGCAGGGAGCAGTGCCAGCCTCCCCTCACACACACTACTACACCATGACATGTATACACAGTGCAGGGAGCAGTGCCAGCCTCCCCCTCACACACACTACTACACCATGACATGTATACACAGTGCAGGGAGCAGTGCCAGCCTCCCCTCACACACACTACCACACCATGACATGTATACACAGTGCAGGGAGCAGTGCCAGCCTCCCCCTCACACACACTACTACACCATGACATGTATACACAGTGCAGGGAGCAGTGCCAGCCTCCCCCTCACACACACTACTACACCATGACATGTATACACAGAGCAGGGAGCAGTGCCAGCCTCCCCTCACACACACTACTACATCATGACATGTATACACAGTGCAGGGAGCAGTGCCAGCCTCCCCCTCACACACACTACTACACCATGACATGTATACACAGTGCAGGGAGCAGTGCCAGCCTCCCCCTCACACACACTACTACACCATGACATGTACACACAGTGCAGGGAGCAGTGCCAGCCTCCCCCTCACACACACTACTACACCATGACATGTATACACAGTGCAGGGAGCAGTGCCAGCCTCCCCCTCACACACACTACTACACCATGACATGTATACACAGTGCAGGGAGCAGTGCCAGCCTCCCCTCACACACACTACTACACCATGACATGTATACACAGTGCAGGGAGCAGTGCCAGCCTCCCCCTCACACACACTACTACACCATGACATGTATACACAGTGCAGGGAGCAGTGCCAGCCTCCCCTCACATACACTACTACACCATGACATGTATACACAGTGCAGGGAGCAGTGCCAGCCTCCCCTCACACACACTACTACACCCTGACATGTATACACAGTGCAGGGAGCAGTGCCAGCCTCCCCTCACACACACTACTACACCATGACATGTATACACAGTGCAGGGAGCAGTGCCAGCCTCCCCCTCACACACACTACTACACCATGACATGTATACACAGTGCAGGGAGCAGTGCCAGCCTCCCCCTCACACACACTACTACACCATGACATGTATACACAGTGCAGGGAGCAGTGCCAGACTCCCCCTCACGCACACTACTACACCATGACATGTATACACAGTGCAGGGAGCAGTGCCAGCCTCCCCTTCACACACACTACTACACCATGACATGTATACACAGTGCAGGGAGCAGTGCCAGCCTCCCACTCACACACACTACTACATCATGACATGTATACACAGTGCAGGGAGCAGTGCCAGCCTCCCCTCACATACACTACTACACCATGACATGTATACACAGTGCAGGGAGCAGTGCCAGCCTCCCCTCACACACACTACTACACCATGACATGTATACACAGTATAGGGAGCAGTGCCAGCCTCCCCCTCACACACACTACTACACCATGACATGTATACACAGTGCAGGGAGCAGTGCCAGCCTCCCCTCACATACACTACTACACCATGACATGTATACACAGTGCAGGAAGCAGTGCCAGCCTCCCCTCACATACACTACTACACCATGACATGTATACACAGTGCAGGGAGCAGTGCCAGCCTCCCCTCACATACACTACTACACCATGACATGTATACACAGTGCAGGGAGCAGTGCCAGCCTCCCCTCACACACACTACTACACCATGACATGTATACACAGTGTAGGGAGCAGTGCCAGCCTCCCCCTCACACACACTACTACACCATGACATGTATACACAGTGCAGGGAGCAGTGCCAGCCTCCCCTCACATACACTACTACACCATGACATGTATACACAGTGCAGGAAGCAGTGCCAGCCTCCCCTCACATACACTACTACACCATGACATGTATACACAGTGCAGGGAGCAGTGCCAGCCTCCCCCTTCTGCCCCCTGGGGTTCACACTGCCACTGGGGTGGAAGGACGACACCTTCTGCCCCCTGAGGTTCACACTGCCGCTGGGGGGGAAGGACGACACCTTCTGCCCCTTGGGGTTCACACTGCCGCTGGGGGGGATGGACGACACCTTCTGCCCCCTGGGGTTCACACTGCCGCTGGGGGGGAAGGACGACACCTTCTGCCCCCTGGGGTTCACACTGCCGCTGGGGGGGAAGGACGACACCTTTTGCCCCCTGGGGTTCACACTGCCGCTGGGGGGGATGGACGACACCTTCTGCCCCCTGGGGTTCACACTGCTGCTGGGGGGGAAAGACGACACCTTCTACCCCCTGGGGTTCACACTGCTGCTGGGGGGGGAAGGACGACACCTTCGGCTCCCTGTAGGGCCGGTAGAGAGACCTCGGTCCCATCTCTACCTGCCATCTGGAGGTCATCCCAGGACCAGTCAATGAAGTCTGGTTCTGCTTGTCGAGTATGCACGAAGCTGAGCAGGTGTTGGTAGTCCTTCTCCAGCTCCGACTCTCTCGTTACCAGGTGGGTCATGTCTTTGCTCACCTCGCCTTCGTCACCCCAGACATACATGCCCATCCGGTAGTCGTAGATGTCCCAAAACCTAGACCCCTCCGTGCTGCCAAGATCAATGTCGTCCTCCAAGGCATCCCATAATAAACCCGGGCCATCATAATCATTCCCTTCCGGTAAGTCGTGTTCAGACGTCCAGGGGGTAAGTCGAACGGTATGCCACCAGAGGGCCTGGTATGCGTTGTCTAGCCAGATCTCTCGCCATACCAGGGTCTCTAGTCTTGTCACCCACTCATCCAGGGGCTGCTCTCCCAATAGATACATCCGCATCGCCACACGCTTCTGTAGCCGCTGCTTATCACTGGGGAGACTCTCACCTCGCCGCCATTGGGCATCTTCCAGGGCATCATACCAGAGTTCCTTTCTGTCTGCATCCCTGTAGTCCGCGGCCGCCTCCTCCTCCTCATCATGGAACGCTGTCTGAAAACTAGCTGGTTCCATCCTGCTGTAGCCAGGGGCGCTGTACTGATACTAGCGTTGCCCTCAATTTGTAACTCCAAACTTTACCGGTGTCTCAGTGCTGCTTTTCCTCTTACTAGGACGCCATCCCACCACTGCCACCAATGTAACGGATCTACTGGCACCCCGACCGGGTACCTCCGTTGATGGACGCGTCCTAGCTTGCGCCGAGGCCTACATGCACCGCACCGCACCGGACACCACAACCACTACAGACTCCACAACCGCCGTAGCTTAAACCTCCTAGGGAGTATGCAGCGCATAGCAATCCCCAGTGTGATATAGCAATCCCCTCCAAGAACGAGACGAGGCTACATTTTGAAGGGTCAAGTAGGACTCTCTTTTTTATTAAATACAAAACACATTTTTAAACACTTCACATACACAGTAGGGACAGTGACTACCTTTGGTCAACCCCTAATTACCTCTGGCCAATCAGACAGGGTTAAGGTGTGGGAGCCAGGAGTCCCCTCCCCCAGGAGCCGCCCACTAGGCGTGGCTAACTGCTCATTCTACCTCTGGCGGTGGAGAGAGTAACATCTCTAAGCTCACTTATTCCCCTGCTGGGAGTATGGGGAAACCCCAGGTCATCTCATTATTCAAGAGTCCCTACCCCCATTGTTCATGGTGCCATCTTGTCTGCTAAAACCCTTTTGTTCTGCTATCTCTTGTGGGGTTTAGTAGATACTATTAACAGGCAGATGGGCAACTCCTGACCAAGTGTATGAGACCAAAGATATTTGACTGCATACCACACAATACAATATTTTTACAGATATAATAACAACATTTTATAACCCAGAACATATCTGCAGATAGCTTAGGTCTGAGCACACATTATTACTGAATGGCGCTCAGACCACATACATACAGTTCAATGGCCATGGAACCAAAGTCTTTCTGCATAGGGAAATAAAGTATTTAAGTGCCGGTCCATAGTCAAAAGGCAGGAGGCTGGCAAACAGTCCTCTCCAAGACAAAGTGGCGAAGGGCACTTCGTCACAAAAGCATCTCCCAATCACAACAAGACACAGGGAGAGGGAGAGGGAAAGGGAGGAAGAGACACAGGGAAGGGAGAGGGGGAGGGAAGGAACACAGGGGAGCGATGGGGGAAGACACACATCAAATATTACATTTAATTATTTTTTTTGTCTCAGAAGTAAAAATAGGTGAACCTTAAAGTATTTTTGTGCTGAATACAAATATATTTTTAGAATTTATCTATCATGTGAGGATTCAACTGTTCTGGGATTTTTTCCTGAGCAGTGATTAGTAGGCAGCTGAGAGGGTGTGTGGTTTTTCCTGTGTAAAACTATATCAGTGTGTGGCTTTTTGTGGTCTGCTGCATCTATTCTGTGATTTCTCCTGAGCAGTAAGTGTGTTGTGTACTTGTGCAGTGATTAATGGGCAGGTGAACAGGTGTGGGTAGAGTTAAATAGCGGAGCAGCAAATTCCAAAAGAATATTAGTAGGAGTATGCTATAAACCCCCAAATATAGCTGAAAGTGAGGAAATACAATTATTGTTACAGATTGGAAATGCAGCTAAGCATGGGCAAGTTCTAATAATGGGAGATTTTTATTACCCTGGAATAAACTGAATGAATGAGACCAGAAGTATGGGAAAGGGGAGCAGGTTCTTGAGTACACTCAGGGATAATTATCTGGCCCAGGTTATACAAGAACCTACTAGGTATGAGGTTATCTTAGATTTACTCATCACAAATAGTATTGATATAGTATCAAATGTTGGAATAGGGCAACCTTTGGGAAACAGTGATCACAGCACAGTCTCATATAAGATTGAATTAAATAAAACATAACTGTAAGGGGCCAACGAAAGCTCTTAATTCTAAAAGGGCAGATTTTAACCGTCTAAGGGCAGCAATACAAAGTATAGACTGGGACAAAGAACTGGCAGATAAAAATACTGACCATAAATGGACAGCGTTCAAATCCTTACTAAATATACATACTTATCACCATATACCATGTGGAAATAAAAGTAGAAGGAGTAAATCCCATCACATGTGGCTTAATAATGACTTAAATATGAAGATGAGGAGTAAAAAACAGGCATTTAAATTATACAAACAAGAGGAGACAGAGATTGGATTTTGCAAAGGCTTTTGATACAGTGCCACATGGTAGACTATTGAGCAAACTAAGGGGTACAGGAATTGCAGTACATTTCTGCACATGGATTGGCAAAAAGACAGAAGGCAAAGGGTTGTTGTACATGGAACATACTCTGATTGGACTAATGTGGTAAGTGGGGTTCCTCGGGGCTCAGTATTAGGTCCTCTCCTTTTTAACATATTTATTAATGACTTAGAAGTAGGATTGGAAAGTATTATCTCCATTTTTGCTGATGACACATAGTTGTACAAGGTAATTGAAACAGATAATGATGTACTTTCCCTCCAAAGGGATTTGCATAAATTAGAGAAATGGGCGACTAAATGGCAGATGAGATTTAATATGAATAAATGTAAAGTTATGCTTCTGGGAAGGAAAAATAGCCATGCAATTTATAATCTTAATGGAGCAAATCTAGGGGTATCAGATATTGAAAGGGATTTGCGAGTACTTGTGGACAACCACCTAGGTAACAGTGCTCAAAGCCAAGCAGCATCTGCAAAGGCAAGTAAAATATTAGCATGTATTAAGAAGGGTATAGAAGCCAGGGAAGCAAATATAATTCTGCCACTATACAAATCCCTAGTAGACCCTCATTTGGAATATGGAGTACAATTTTGGGCACCACTACATAAAAAGGACAGAGAAGGGCAACAAAACAAATAAGGGTAATGGAGGGGCTAAGTTATGAAGAAATACTAACCAAATTAAACGTATTTTCTCTTGAAAAAAGGAGTCTAAGAGGAGATATGATTACCTTATATAAATATATCCAGGGTCAGTACAAGACTTTGTCAAGTGAGCTCTTTGTGTCAAGAGGTTTTCTACTGACAAGAGGACATCCTTTGAGATTAGAAGTAAAAAGATTTCACCTTAAAGAAAGAAAAGGGTTCTTCACAGTAAGGGTGTTTAATCTGTGGAATTCTCTACCAAAGGAGATGGTGACATTGGATTCAATAGATACGTTTAAAAAGGGGTTGGATATATTTTTAAATAAAAAGAACATTCTGGGTTATCCTGGATAATTAGAGAGGGAGTATTGATCCAGGGAGGAGTCTGATCTCCAGTATCTGGGGTCAGGAAGGAATTTTATATTTTTTCCCCTTTTGAGACAATTGGCAAAGTTTTGCTTGGGTTTTTTCTGTTTGCCTTCCTCTGGATCAGTTAACAACTAATCTGCATATTGGAGATGAGAAGAGATCTATAAAGGTTGAACTTGATGGACTAAAAGTTTTTTTCAACCTCAATTAATATGTAACTATGTAACTATAATTTTGAGAGATAGTGATTTGAAGTTTACAGTATTACATATATTTACAATACATACAAAGTAAAGGACTAACTCCCCTAAAAGGAAGAAATATAGGATTTTCTCCTGTATTTTTTCTCAGGAACATCCCTCTTAAGGGTCCAACAGTAACCAGCAAACATTGCTGAACTCCACTTGCCCCTGGTACCGCTTTTCCATTTTGGAAATGTCTTGGCGAAATCGTTCACCATGTTCTTCTGTGACTTCCCCAAGATTTGCTGGAAAGGAATCCAGGTGCGAATCCAAGAAAGGGATTTTCGAGACATTTTACAGCCCATGTTCTTGTAAGATTGCAAAAGATCATCCACTATTTACTTGTAGTTGTCAGCCTTATGATTCCCTAAGAAGTTCTGGCAAGCACTCCTGAAAGATTTCCATACAGCCTTTTCAGCCTGGTTCAACTGAATATCAAAGTTCTCATCTTTAAGCATAATCTTATTTGAGGTCCTACAATGATCCCCTCTTTGATCTTTGCATCACTGATCCTTGGGAAATTTTCTTAAATATGTAAATCCAGGTCCACTTCGATCCATCGCTTTGACAAAAGAGCGACAACTTTCAAATCAACACAGATATTCCATTTCAATTCTTCATATTTGATTTTTTCAAGCATGAGTTTCATGTTCTCATAAGTTTCTTTTATATTGGCAGCAAGTTTCTTTGATATTTGTGGCACTGATGGAAACTTATTTCCTTTGTGGAGAAGCACAGCTTTCAAGCTAACTTTAGAGGAATCGATAAATAAATGCCAATTCTCTGTTTTGTACTTGTGACCAAGTGCTTCCATGACAGAATAAACATCATTGCAAAAACAATTTCACCTTCAAGGGAAAATAAATCCTTAAAGTCACTATGCCGATCTCTAAAAAAACAAGTTTCCTTATGGAGAAGATTCCAGCCTTTCAACCTGGAGCCTAAAAGTTCTTCTTGCGTTTTAGATAGGTTCAAGTCTCGGACTAGATCATTGAGATCTCCTTGGGAAAATATATGTTAATGATGACCAGGAAGCCTCAAAAGTTTGATAAAGCCTTCTATCGTCATCACCATGCTCTACAACAGGATCTTTTTCTTGCTCATCATCACTAAATATTACTTCTCCTGGAGGCGTTGGCACAGGCAATTCATAAACTATGCAGCAATGGCCTGACGACAGATGATAAATTCGGATATGTCACACTGTGCTTTGATTTGAACTGATGGCTGAAATGTTTGTAAGACAAAAGTAACAATGTGTGGAGTGATCTTTTTGTTCTCGCCAAATCATTGGAACATCAAAATTCATGTGCCGAGATCCCGTTAACCAATTTGTGTTAAGTCTGACACAGGTACGAAAATATAAAGGAGGGGCCCAACTTTTATCTTGGTCACTGACTTTGCATACAAAGTAAAACCAATAACACTTCTCAATAAGTGGAGTAAAACAACGTTTATGATTTTTAAATATCACCTCAACTCAAATGTAGCAAAATGAGTCCGGATGATTAATACGATTAATTGGCATTATCCAACTTCGTATCACATATAATAGTTGTCAAACTACAAAACGTTGTCACTCTTTGAGAGCTCGCAATAACTGCGTCCCTCGCAAAGCAAGGGACGCAGTTCGGGCTGCATTTGAGGAGGTGGAGGCTTTACAGTGCCTCACAAGTGGTTACAAACACCCACAGAAGCGAGACTTTCAAAAAAACCTCTAACACGCAAATACTAAATACGGTCTTAGAAAAATACGAGCCGCGGGACTTAGAAAAAAAATTACGAACTCGCAAAAAATACGACCTTAACGCACAGTGGAAGACATAAAAAAAAACACACTAAATACACACAAAAATCAAATAAAAACCTTACCCACAGCAAGGGGGGACATCCAGGATGTCTGGAAGTCAGGCTACACCGCAATTTAAGTCCAATTTACAGAGTTTAGACACTCGAGAATCCCCTAAGCGAGAGAAAAAATGGCCGCCGAAAAAAAAAAAATACGAGGCTACACGACCACAAAAGCAGCAAAACACCGCCAAGCACATACGACTTTTACAAACTCCCATAAGAGGTACAACATTCACTATTAGCAAGGAAGCTAAATCATCCACACCCGTGTACCACATACACAATCGCTGCCATTTTACAACACTAACTTACAGAATGCGGAAGTACACAGCTAGACAAACGGTTTCCCCTCGCGCACGCAGCCTATTTACACTACACACTACACACATTGCTGACACTTACACCTCAGCTCAACAACAAATAGGTAAAGTATATTATTTATCATTTCATTAATTAATTAATTATCAAGAAAAAATACATATACACAAAAAAAACACAGTATCGCAATAAACCACAAAGCCCTTCACCAAGTGCCTCACAAGGGGCGCCAACGGTTCTAATAGGACACAAACTACACCAGGGGAGAGACTAGCAATAAGCGCAAAAAGGACATCAGCGCGGACCTTACAATGAGAGCAAAGGCGCCTCTGATAACAAAAAATAAACCAACCCAGAGACTCGCAATGAGAGCCAAAGGATTTCAGACAACCAAAACACTTACTGTCTGTGGCAAACAGCATTACCTGCCTTACAATTTTATTGCCCAGTCATTTTTGATGGGCAAGTCACTAGTTATGAACATAAAAAGGAACATAGAACAACACAAATAACAGATACTCACAGCATTTGATGTTTCAAGAATGAACTCTTTCCACCGACTGGCCAGGAGCGCTGACTCATACAGTAAACAAGAAAACACGTGACTCATTATGCCTCAAGAGCATCACGTGACAGAATATGACTCAACTGTTTATTACTCTGGACCCTTTTTTTTACATTGACTAATCAGTAGAATTAACAATAATACTAGGATTTTATATGGCACAATCACATATATAGTTGTGAGCATGCGGATTGTTGCTAACGCTGCAGGCTCGCATAGCGAGCCTGCGGCCCTTGCAAAGCGAGGGCCTCAGCTGCTGGTATGGAGCGCGAAGGCACTCCTTGCCAGCAACTGCGAACCTCGCAAAATTTACGGACTTACGAGAAACAAATACGAGACGCGGCACTTCGGGAAAAAAACATTACGACCTCGCAAAACTACGACCTTACAGATCGAAACCCACGCACATGAAAACATTCAAAACACAATAAATACACACAAGAAACACATAAAAAGCTTACCCACAGCAAGGGGGGGGGCACCCAGGACCTCTGAAACTGAAGTTACACCTCAATTGAAGTCGAAATACAAGAGTTTAGACACCCGAAAATCACCTAAGCGAGAGAAAAAATGGCCACCGAAAAAAACCAAAACGAGGCTAAGGAGGCAAAATTACTACGCTTACTTGCAAAACGGAACGAACGCTCCAGACCAGTTCACGCAGCACGTAACTCACACTATGCTGCACGTAGCACACTGCTATTCCCCACCATTTTACATTCAACACACAACTATTAGCCGCAAAATGGCGGCTGGAACGCAAATTTAAGGCTGGAACGCAAATAGCGCATGCGTTCTAACAGTTTCAACCACCTCAAAGTTTATAAATACTGCCCACTTTCCAGAAAATTCTACATTTCTCCTCAGGTGATGAACAGTGTGACTGGACAGGTCACTGCTGACGTTACTTCAGAAGAGAATTACTTACCAATTTACAACTTCACTATCTGCAAATTCCAACAGAGAGGTAAGCTATAACTCATTTAATTTATTAACAAAGACCCCAAAAAATACCAATTAAAAAAAACAAACATTTCAAACATTGACACCAAAGACGTCATTCATGTATAGGGACGTGTGAAATACACACATATGTGTATGGGCCCTACAACAAGCTAATCTTAACTGAAACTAATCAAAGAAGTATATTCAAGTGACATTAATTCAAAGGAAATAATGCTACAAAAAATAAATGACACCCATACATATTTAACCTGCAGCTCAATCTTTGCCTTTTTTTCACAATTCAAACAGACTCTGCATCAACAAGAATTGACTCAAGAATTTGCAGCGTGGACTGTGAAAGTGGATTACTTTTAAACAAGACAAAGAAAGAAGAAAAGGTAAGATACAAAAATACATTACATGCAGAAAAAGACCATGCTTTGCCAAAACCAAAACAATTAATATACAATTAACCATTTACCTTTCTCTTTCAAACCAGACACTACTTGAAGACTGGTGGATCAACATTGACAGTAGGGGACCCTCTGTCATTCATACAGCAAAAAGACTTCATTCAAGGTATAGTATAACAAGTAAAAACAACAACATAAATCCCATCTTTCCTGCACGCCGATATCAAAAGTAAAAAAAATAGATATAAGCCTCAATACAAATTACAGCAAAAACAAAACACCACACTTCAAGAAAGATTGCTAACACATATACAATTTCCAAAATAAACACACTTGCATAGGAAAAAAACTTTTAACACAACCCATAACTAAAATACAAGTGGCGGACACACAAATAGGATAGTACAGCAAACATTAGCAACATATAGAAAATCAACTTACTATTCCTGTTTACTGTACAACAACCTCTAACCATCACCCATAAGCCAAATGGAGCATCCCAAAAGTGCTGCACACAAAACAGGATAGTACAGAAAATATTACCAACATATAGAAAACGAACTTAACATTCCTGTTTACTCTACAACAACCTCTAACTCTCACACAAAAGCTAAATGGAGCATCCCAAAAGTGGTGGACACAAAACAGGATAGTCCAACAAACATTGCTAACATATACAAAATGGAACAAACATTACTGTTTAGTCTGCAACAAACTGTAACTGTAACACAGACCAAAAATCCATCAATTTCAAAGTGGCGCACAAAAAACAGCATAGGATAACAAATCATGATAAGAGATACACAATTCAAAAATAAAAAAAATACTGTTATATGGCCAACAAACTACCACAGTAAAACAATAATACAATTACACCAGTGGTCTACACAAAACACCATACTAATAAATTAGAGCCAGTGCTTCACGGTTTATCACACACAATCAATAGAATTTGACACACAACAAAGAAACCAAAAATGCTAACACATTGCTTTTGAAAAAAATCAAACATGCTGTTGATCAACATTAAATTACAATCAAATAACATTTCTCTTTCTCTTTTACAACAGACACTGCCGGAAGACTGTCGCACCAAGATTTGCAGCACCGGATCTAGGGATATTCATCCTGAAATCAGACTTCCAACAAGGTATAGTACAATAGTAAAAAAAGAGAAAACAAAATAAACATGTTTGCTGGGCAACAATATCAACATAAAAAAAACAAAAAAACAACAACAAACCAACAACAAGGCACACAAATCATGATCCTTGAAGAAATATTGTTCACACATTTAAAATTTCACATCGTCAACAAATATTGTTGACAAATTTAACATTTCAAAACCAATTATGTTTTACCTACAGCAACCTTTAACAATAAACCCTAACTTCAATCTATCAACCCAAATGTGCCCAAGATAAAACAGTATTGTAAAACAAATACTAACACATAACAAATTCAACAATAAATTCTCTGTTCTAGGCCCTAACCTACAACATTAAGCACACAACCTAAACAAACACAGAAAATAGGATACTACAACTAATATTACTAACACCTACCAAACAACACTATAAAGCCTCTTTTCACACTCACACCATATAAGCCTAAAAGGAAAATATAAGTCTACTATTAGAACAATCATCCACAGTAAAAATTAAGAATATCCAAATATTACTACCATTCACAACATCCACTACACAATTCCGTGGCCTCTCCTATGCCTCTAAGCCAAACCTACAAACCTACAAGATAAAAAGGAGCTTCCACCAAAACACCCCCAAAAAATAACACATACTAATTTAACACTATAAAGCAACTACATCTACAATGACCTATAATGCAATTCCCTTGCCTCTGCTATGCCTCTAACCCAAACCTACAAACCTACAAGATAAAAAGGAGCGTCCACCAAAAGAACACCACAAAAATAACACATACTAATTTAACACTATAAAGCAACTTAATCTACAATGACCTATAATCCCATACAAACAACGGAAATCTCTAATCACAACAGTGTTGCACCAAAAACATTGTACTAACAAAAAACACAAACAAGCACTTCCAAAACAAATTAAAATCACAAACTAAACTAATAATACATTATTTTTATTTACAGATTAATATGGCTGATAACTACAAAAACAGGAAAAAATAAGACTTCAAGCTAGAGAACGAGCAGAAGGAAATTCGACGATAAAAAGAACGCAAAAGACTTGCAAGCAATAGACTATCAGCTGAAAAAATAAAAACTACACCCAAGAAAGCAACAAAAAAACAAAAGCATTTAGAACTTGTTCCTGAACCATCACATAACATTTCCAATGATGAATTACAAACTGAAACTTATATATGCTCTTCAAATTGTCCTTTACTTAAGTTTTTGGCAGTAGAGGTTCATAATTGTTCATAATATTCTCTGTCAGTTTTGTGAGGCTTATCATTTTAAACAGGAAAGACCCAGAGATGGCCAGTTCATTTGTTGCTGTCAAAAAGGTAAGGTCAAACTTCCAGAAAGACAACAATTCCCAACATATTTACAAAACATTATGACTGAACCTACTTTTCCAAACTACAAAAATTTCAAAAGAAACATAAGATCATACAATAGTTCCATATCCTTTGCATCTTTGGAGGCAACATTAGCTGCTAATGTACCAGGGCCCTTACTGCTTTAAAGTCCAAGGCTAAATTTACCATCGTACTTCACATTTACATCCAGAGGAAGGAGAGCAAAGAAAATCTGCTCAACTATATGCCTTAGATACATTGGAAGCTGTTGACCAACGTATGCAGCTGCAAGAAAATAAAAAATGCTTACCCTTTGTTTTTATAGAGCTAGATAACATTATGCCCAATAACCCCTACACTCAAGCTTATAAAAAAATGGCAGAAGTAGAAAAGGAACAACAACTTCATGTATCATCAATTACCAATCCCAAAGGTCAATATGGTGCTTAAAAGAGATAGACATACTGATAAACGCCGTTATAATTTGCTAAAATCAAATGAGGTTGCAATGGTGTTTCAAAATGATGAAGGAGAACCACCATTTCAGAGAGACATTAGAATATATCCCAGAAATGAGGAGCAACCTTTCATTAATATAAGTATCTTAAGTACAAATTTAGATCCAATGACATATCCAAAAAATTTCCCACACGAAGAAGCAGGTTGGCAACCAAAATTAACCCTTCACAGTTACCCAAATTCTAAAGTACGAGTGAGAAATAATACTTCCATGCTTGAATTTAAATTATCTTAAATTGCCATTCGAAATACATTTAATCCAATTTTATGTGGTGGAAAACTAACACAACAATGGATTATTGATTCCTATTTGCAAGTTGAGGCCAATAATTTAAACTTTATAAAATATCAACAAGATAAACTGCGTGTAGAACAGTATTGTGTATTCATGGATTATGTCGCTGTGGTTGCTACAAGCAGAGACATGACAGCTGGCAAAGCCATCATTTTACCATCTTCTTTCCAGGGATCTCCTCGCAATATGCGAGAAAGATACAATGATGCCATGGCTATTGTCACCAAATTTGGGAAATCAGATTTATTTATTACATTTACATGTAATCCACAATGGCCAGAGATTACCCAAAATTTACTTATTATGCTTCCAATAGACCAGATTTAGTAGTCAGAGTTTTCAAAATTAAATTAAATTAATTAATAAGTGACATCACTATAACTCAGTTATGTCTTGCTTATGTTTATACAATTGAATTTAAAAAAAGAGGCCTTCCACATGCACATCTTCTTATAATCCTTCAAGAAAAAGATAAGTTAGATACTCGTGACAAAGTAGATTCTGTCATTATAACTACCAGATCCAGAACTATATGGTAGAATATATGAGATTGTAACCCATCGTATGATTCACGGACCGTGTGGAGATGTTAATCCACAGTCACCATGCATGGAAAACAAAAAATGTAGTAAATAATTTCCAAAAGATTATAGAGACAAAACTTATGCCAATTGTGATAGCTATCCATTATATAGAAGAAGAGAGGGACAAACTGCCATTATTCGTGGCAAAAACTTCGACAAAAGATATGTGGTACCATACAATCCACATTTACTCATGAAGTATAATGCACACATTAATGTCTGCAAATATATTTACAAAGGCTATGATGCAGCTACTGTAGTCGTCAAAATTGCAGACAATACCGAAAGCACTGAGTTAGTACATGATGAACTTGCATCTCATGTAGATGCTCGCTATGTCAGTGCGCCAGAAGCTATGTGGCGTCTTCTAAAATCGAAATGCACGATCGATCACATGCAGTATATAGATTAGCTGTACATTTGCCACAAAGACATTTAGTGTATTTCCATGCTGGAAATGAAACAAATGCATTGGCACAAAGTGAGCATCGTCACACTACACTAACTGCATGGTTTCAATTAAATTCAACTGATTCACAGGCAAGACAATTCTTATATATTGAAATTCCATATCATTATGTTTTTGTTAATGGATTATGGCGACCAAGAAAAACCTGGGGAAATAAAATAATAGCTCCCATTAATAGCACTAGACACTTTTATAGGTGCAATTAATATAGAAGTGCAAACACAGAAGTCCAATTTCTGGACCTTTGTTTCTGCTGCTTACTAATATTACACCAAAATTCACTTTTGGGGAATTATACTTTAACAAGTCAATCAAGGATTCCTGGTACACTCACAAGTTTCATAATCAGTTACAATTTTCTGAGTCCAGAATAATTTTCAACCATCCCTACTTACCTTATCTTGTCAGAATTTCCACATTTTAACCATTTTTTAATATCCAGTTTTATACATGATTAATAAAAGTTAAATTTTAGATCCCCTAGCTGCTCTATATTGCTATTTGGGCAGAGGGTGTGCACTGTAGTCTCTAAAGGATATCTGTCCTGTCCTCCCTTTATCTTGCCACTTAGTAGTATTTTCCTTAAGTAGCACCCCTTGCGTTATTCCCAGTATTTATTTATACCTAGAGCCACCTATTTTTTCATTGTACCTATCATTATTCTTTGAACCAAGTTCTATCTGAGGTGTTAAGCTCGGTATCAGAATATACAATTATATATTTCTAATATGGAACCTGCTACAGGATTCCTATTCCAAAATTGGAATCAAGAAAGTTGGCTAAATGAAGCCAAAAGTATATTCAATAAAGATTTAAATCTGGGTCAACATAAAGAGCCCATACTAAAGAATCAGTTCTTTGAACTGAACAAATTATACAAACAACAATATAGAATATGGTGGGAGATAGCAAGCTTGGAGAACTATCTGGCGAACAATCTACTACCCAGAGGGCTACGTATCAATTTATTCCCCACAATTCAAGGCCTACCTGAGGAGTTTGTTAAGAAATGGGACTCTGTATTGTTAAGATGTTCCAAGGAACTTATGAGTCTAATCCTGGAGTGGGAACAATCTCAACTCAAGGAAATAGATCCAAAATTGAAAAAAGAAGTGGAAAAAATAAGAGAACACAATACAGACCCCAATTTTATTGAATTAGAAAACAAACTTCAAAGAGACATAGAAAATTTCAAAAAGATGTTGGTTGATAGGAAACAAAAGAAATTCCATAGGGACTTAAATGATTTCCAAAGTGGCAATATTTTTAGAAGATCTAGAAAACAATACATTCCAAAAACACATGTAGATAATACTACATCTGAATCAGATTGGTCTGACTTGGAAACAAATGATATGTCAGGGTCAACTAACCCCTTAATGGTAAAAAGACCAACCAAAACTTTTTTAGATCAAAGTATAAGATCAGGAGGGGTAAGAAAAAACCAAGACACTTACAAACCCCAACAAAAGAGAACACGGAAGAACTAGACTCTTTACAAATATTCAACCTATCAACCACAATTTTATCAAATGAACACACAGCAGTACTCAAAAAAGGCCTAAACTTTTCACCTACAGGGGATTTTAACCTCTTTGAATGGGTAAAGGATATTCATTTATTCGCCAGAAAATTGGCTTTAAAAAAGTTTTTTTCTAAAAAGAAAAACAGAAGCCAAATAGAACCAATGCATTCCAAGACTTTGAGAAGTTTAGAAAGTCTATTAGCAGAAAACGAAGAATTTCAATCTACAGGTCCCTACTCTGCCTTCAAACCAAAAAGTAAATATACACCACCTTTAAGTATAAGTCCCAGCATAGAGCTATTTGTTAATAATGTGGTTCGAGATATGACAAATATGTCCAACAAAAGTAGTGTCAACCACAATTTGACTAAATCTGAAAGATTGGCATTAAAACAATTACAACATGATAATAATATTATTATCAGAAACTCAGACAAGGGAGGTAATATAGTTATACTTGACAAAACAGACTATATTTTTGAATGTGAAAGACTCCTGAAAGACAAAAAAAGCTATAAAAAACTAGAAAAAGATCCCACTGATGCTTTTATTGAGGAGCTTAAAAACATTCTAACAAGTGGTCTAGGCATCAAGGCCATTTGTAAATCTGAGTTTGATTTCCTTTTGAATCCGAACCCAAAAATAGGCACTTTTTATACCATTCCAAAAATTCACAAGAACCCTATAAAACCTCCAGGTAGACCAATTGTGTCAGGCATAGAGAGTGTCACAGAAAATCCCAGCAAATATGTGGATTCCATGTTACAAGAATTTGTATTTACATTGGCATCACATGTAAAAGACACGAAAGATGTATTACTGAAATTAAATTGCATCACAGTCAGTAATAAAGCACTTCTGGTCTCATTAGATGTTGAATCTTTATACACCAATATACAACACTCAAGAGGCATAGAAGCAGTGAATTATTTTCTATCTAAAAGAGGTACTCAATATCTCAATCATAACCAATTCATACTTGAATTACTTGAGTTCATATTAACGCACAACTACTTTGTCTTCCTTAATAAGTTTTACCAGCAAATATGTGGCACAGCCATGGGCACAGCATGTGCCCCGACATATGCCAACTTATATCTAGGCTGGTGGGAAGAACAAGTTGTTTTCACTGACCAATTGGACTACTATACTAAGTATATTGAACTGTGGTTAAGATTCATTGACGATATCTTGGTAGTGTGGAATGGGAATCAAAAAGATTTAAAAACTTTCATTGAAATACTCAATGAGAATAATATGGGACTTTTCTTAACTTCAGAAATGAGTGAGAATGAAATTACCTTCTTGGATTTGAAAATCACTAAACTAGATGGTGGTAAATTACAAACAACCACATACAGGAAACCCACAGCCATGAATAGTTTGTTGCAGGCGGATAGCAGCCACCCCAAATCATTAATTGATGGGATACCAGTAGGACAGTATTTAAGAATCAAAAGAAACTGTTCCAGTCAAACCAACTTTGAAATTGAGGCCAGAGAATTACAGAACCGGTTCAAGGAGAGGAGATATAAAAACAAACCTCTGAAAAGAGCATATCAAAGAGCAAGGACAGTAGATAGAGATCTACTACTATCTAACAAAAATAAAGAACAAGATAAAATGGTTAGATGCATAGGCACTTACAATGGCAAATGGCATGAAATTAGAAGAATACTCAATGACAACTGGAAGATTCTTCTAGATGATGAAGATCTGAGGCCATTTCTAAGCAGTCGGGCCCAAATCACTAGCCGAAGATCATCTAACCTGAGAGATATGCTATCTAAGAGTCACCTAGAAGGAACCAAAAGTAACACCTGGCTCAATAGAACAAAGGGCTGCTTTAAATGCCTATCAAGCAAAGCATGCAAATTTGTAACTACCACTAAAACATTTCCCTACAAGGAGGGAGTGGGCAATTTTAAGATCCAACAACTAATAACGTGTAAGACTGTAGGAGTTATATATTTAAAGCTCTGCAAATGTGGTATGAAATACGTAGGGAAAACTGGTAGAGAATTCAGACGGAGAATATTAGAACATGTATACAGCATTGCTAAAGAATATGACACACCAGTGGCCAACCATGTTAACCTTCAACACAATGGAGACCTTACAAATATAACTTTTACTAGCGACTTGCCCGTCAAAAAATGACGGCAATGTGATGTATATGTTTGTCAAGTTGTTTAGTTATTAACATATATTTTTGACACTTGTAAATATTTAAATATGAACGTGTATTTTTGTAAAATGTTGATGTAATGGTTTTTTAAAATGTAATTTGTATCTGAAGAATTGTTAACTTTAATATACATTGAATGAATAGGAAAGCAAAAAGTAAAAAGCCTTCTTGAAACGTTGCGAATTGTAACATGAAGTTTAAAATATATGTAAGCAATAACCTTCAAAGTATATATTTTGAAACTTGAACTTTATTTTTTATGTAAGTTTAGAAGTTAACAAAACATTGATCTAATTTTGAACATTATAAACAGGAACATAGTGAATACATTTTGTAACCTAATTTTTTATTAAAAGTATTAACATTTGAATGTAAAAACAATTGACCTTTAAATTAATCATTATTAACATGCAATTTGTATCACAATAATTGTTAACTTGAATATACATTGAATGTAGAGGAAGGCATACAGTAAAACTCTCCTTAAAACGTATGTAATTACAGTAATTCATTACTGAGCACATAAACTGGCGATAAACATTAATGTACTTAGTAATCTTAAGATAACAGACAATATTTACATTGTGACTTAAAAGGTGCTTGACCTCTTAACATCCACTTTGTAATCTGTTGAATGAAATAACTTGAAAATATATTTTTTAAACTTGTAACATTAGAAAGATTAACATAGTGACTTAACATTTTAACATAATTTTTACTAACAATGCAAGGCAAGTATTTTGTGAGGCGAATCTTTCATAAACAGTACTTTCATTAATTATGACAGAATTAAACAACCAATTGTTATGTATTTTGGAATGCTTTTAAAAAATGTTGGCATCTTTAATTTGTATCCTGCAAAGTTATAGTACTTCATAGTAGACAATGTTTTTAGTAAAAATACGTCCATCTTCTAATAAATCACCTTGACTTTCATTGTTTTCAATGTAAACTTTAATAGCCTGTGGATTTTTGCACCGTGACAACGCAACGTACAATTGACCATGTGCAAAAACTGGTTCTTCCAAGTAAATACCCACAGATTTGAAAGTTTGACCTTGTGATTTATTAATGGTCATGGCAAATGCCATAATAATGGGAAATTGTCTTCTTTGAAGTATAAAAGGGAGACTACTTTCACTTGGTGCTAAATCTATTCTTGGTATGAAAACTCTCTCTCCTTTATGGGTCCCAGTTAAAATTTCAGCATCTATAAAATGGTCCTTTAATTGTTGAACAATTAATCTTGTGCCATTGCATAGGCCTTTTTTGGGGTTCATATTTCGCAGTAACATGATAATTGCACCTTTCTTTAGCTGCAAAATATGTGGTGGCATTCCAGAAGGAGTTAAAGAGTTAATGAATTCAGTTGAAAAGTTTGCCTGACTTTCATTGTCATCAGCAAGTACAGAATCAGCACTGTGATAATTTCTTTGTGGTGCATTAATTTTTTTAAATATTTCATTATTGAGTATTAATGCATCTTTATTTTTACACGTCAGTATAACTTGGTTGGCAAGCTCAGAATATTCTTCGTTATTTATGCTCCCTTCAAATATAGCCGATATAATATCTTGTTGACAAATCATATGAGGTGGGATCTGTACAGTGTCGTCAGGTAAATTTAGTATTTTTTCTGTTCTTCCTTCTCCAATTTTAATAAGCCAATCATTGAAATCAGTTTGGCCTTCTGATCTCATATTTTGTTGCATTTGAAGATGGGTAAAATGTTTCCATACTGTACTTGACTTTATACATGTTTCAATAATGTCTGTTCGATTTCCATGTACAACGACAGGTAATGTTTGTCTAAAATCGCCACCCAACAAAATTACCTTTCCACCAAATGGAAAAATATTATCCATGACTTCACGAAGCAAACGGTCAATACATTGGAGGGCATAGCATGACATCATTGTGGCCTCATCTATTATAATTAATTTACATTTCTTCAATTTCTTTGCTTGTAAGGATGTCATGCGAATATCTGACACTGAATTTTCCAAAATAGGCACTGGCAGTTTAAATCCACTATGAACAGTTCTTCCACGTTCTAATAAAAGTGCAGCAATTCCAGTAGTGGCAAACGCCATTGCTATTTGTCCTTGTGCTCGTACTGAACTCATTAATAAATTGTACAAATATGTTTTCCCTGATCCGCCAGGTCCATCAAGATAGAAATAACGCTCTGTCACCATGTCATCATCTATAGCATTTTTAATGGCATGAAATGCTTGCAATTGTAGTGTATTTAAAGTTGCAAGTCTTTCTTCTGTTCTTTCTGCTTGTAGTTGAATGTCATAGTCTTCAAAGTTAATGTCATCTATTAGACCTGGATCAGGCAAATTAAAACTTGCACAACTTAATCCATGAGTTAAAAAGACTTCTTGAATTTCCATTAAGGCTTTTAAGTGTGCAATGGGTTCATTGTATCATCGGATAAAGTCTTCAGCCATATTACTTTTAAAAGTCTCCCACAAAGCTAATGCATTTGGAGCATTTGAGAAGATACAAATAAAAGCAAATTGTTCTCTCATCTGTCGTGGCATTTGACATTGTGCTGCTTCTTCTAAACATCTTTCCCACTCTGTATCATCAGCGAGTAAGTTTCTATTTCTTGCAGCTAAATGGAAGGATTCATATACAATGTCATTAACAGTTCTTAATTGTTCAAAACGTTGTGCTCCTGGAACATTTAAAAGTAATATCCGTAAGCAAAATCGTTCAACATCTCTTGGACTGACTGTGTAAATTCGTGGAATTATTTTATTGCCTCTGGTTTTTCTTGCTCTCCATAATCCATTCACAAAAACATAGTGATATGGAATTTCAATATATAAGTATTGTGTTGCTTGAGCATCAGTGGAATTTAATGCAAACCATGCAGTTAGTGTAGTGTGACGATCTTCACTTTGGGCCAATGCATTCATTTCATTTCCAGCATGGAAATAGACTAAATGTCGTTGTGGCAAATGTACTGCTAACCTATATACTGCATGTGATCTATCATGCATTTCAAATTTTAAAAGCCGCCACATAGCTTCTGGCGCACTGACATAGCGAGCATCTACATGAGATGCAAGTTCATCATGTACTAACTCACTACTTTCAGGGTTGTCTGCACTTTTGACGACTACAGTAGCTGCATCGTAACCTTTGTAAATATATTTGTAGACATATTTAATGGATTTGATGGAAGTGCAGGCTTCTACGTTGATGTGGGCGTTGTACTTCATGAGTAAATGTGGATTGTAGGGTACTACATATCTATTGTCCACTTTTTTTCCACGAATAATGGCACTATCTCCTTCTCTTCTTTTATAAAGTGGATATCCATCACAATTTGCATATGTTTTGTCTCTATAATCTTTTGGAAAATCTTTTGAACATTGATTATTTTCCATACATGGTGATTGTGGATTAAGGTCTCCACAGGGTCCATGAATCATGCGATGAGTAACAATCTCATATAGTCTACCATATAGTTCTGGATCCGGTAGTTCAGCAACTATGACTGCATCCACTTTGTCCGAAGTATCTAATTTATCTTTCTCTTGAAGTATTATGAGAAGATGTGCATGTGGAAGGCCTCTTTTTTGAAATTCAATGGTATATACATAAGCAAGACATTTGCCAAATAACTGATTTATAGTGAAGTCACGTATTAATTCATTTAATTTTATCTTAAAAACTCTGGCTACTAAATCAGGTCGATCTGAAGCACTTTGTCCAAGAAGTAGATTTTGATTAATTTCTGGCCATTGTGGATTACATGTAAATGTCACAAATAAATCTGGTTTTCCAAATTTTGTCACAATAGCCATAGCATCATTGTATCTTTCTCTCATATTTCGAGGAGATCCTTGAAAGGAAGATGGTAAAATGATGGCTTTGCCAGCTGTCATGTCTCTGCTTGTAGCCACGTCAGCAACATAGTCCATGAGTCCACAATATTGTTCTACACGTAGTTTATCTTGTTGATATTTTATAAAGTTTAAATTATTTGCCTCAACTTGCAAATATGAATCAATAATCCATTGTTGTGTTAGTTTCCCACCACATAAAATTGGATTAAATTCATCTCTAATGGCAATTTGAGCAACTTTAAATTCAAGCATAGAAACATTATTTCGGATTCTGGCTTTAGCATTTGGGTAACTGGGAAGGGTTAATTTTGGTTGCCAACCTGCTTCTCCGTGTGGGAAAAAGATGGGATATGTCATTGGATCTAAATTTGGACTTAAGATATTAATATTAATAAATGGTTGGTCCTCATTTCTGGGATATACTCTAATGTCTCTTTGAAATGGTGGTTCTCCTTCATCATTCTGAAAGACCATTGCAACCTCATTTGATGTTGGCAAGTTATAACGACGTTTATCAGTATGTCTGTCTCTTTTAAGCACCATATTAACCTTTGGCATGGGTAATTGATGTCTTTGTGCATGAAGTAGTTGTTCATTTTCTACTTCTGCCAATTTTTTGTAAGCTTTACTGTACGGATTGTTGTCCATAATGTTATTTAGCTCTATAAAAACACTGGGTAAGCATTTTTTATTTTCTTCCATCTGCATACGTTGGTCAACAGCTTCCATTGTATCTAGGACATATAGTTGAGCGAATTTTCTTTGTTCTCCTTCCTCTGAATGTAAATGTGAAGTCCGATGATAAATTTGTCCTTGGACTTTAAAACAGTAAGGACCATGTCCTGGTACATTAGCAGCCAATGTTGCCCCCATAGATGCAAATGATATGGCACTATTGTAGGATCTTATGTTTGTCTTAAAATTTTTGTAATTTGGAAAAGTAGGTTCAGTCATAATATTTAGTAAATAGGTTGGAAATAGTTTCCTTTGTGGAAGTTTGAACTTTCCTTTTTGACAACAACTAATAAATTGTCCATCTCTGGGTCTCTCCTGTTTAAAATAATAAGCCTCACAAAATTGACATTGAGTACTCATGTCCCCACAACTATGAACCTCTACTGCTAAAGACTTCAGTAAAGGACAATTTGCAAAGCATATTGGATGTTGACTTTCATATTCATCAGCTGAAAAGTCATGAAATGTTTCAACAACAGGTTCTAAATGTTTAGTTTTTTTCGTAGATTTTCTTGGTATATGTTGGACTTGTTTGGTTGAAATGTCCTGTAAGTTTTTAGTAAGAGTTTGTAAATGCTTTGTTTTTGTAGTAGCTTTTTTTGGTCTGTCTTGACTGGTATGTTGTAAAATGTCATCTGATGTTTTAGGAACAGTTTGTAAATGCTTTATAATTTTTTTATTTTTTTTGGTTGTATCTTTCATTTTTGCAGCTGATATTCTTTTATTTGCAAGTCTTTTGCGTTCTTTTTCTCTTCGAATTTCTTTCTCCTCCGGTGTCTGCTGGGCGGCCCATCTCTCTTGTCTTTCTCTAGTTTGACGTCTTTTCTTCTCTTCTTTGGTCTCGTTATCAGCCATATTAATCTGTAAATGAAAAAAAAAAAATGTAATTGTGTATATTTAAATTTGTAATTCCTGTTAAAGATTCTTGTGCACAATTGGTGAAATAAAAAGCAAATCATGAATGTATCATTTATATTTAGTTAAATTTATAATTCCTGTCCTCAGTGGCTAAGAATTTGGCCAATGGAATACTGCTGTAAATAAGCATGTAACATATTTTTTTAAAATAATGGTTTTATTTATGAAAAACGTTGTTTGTGGATAGATATTTACCACTGCAAAACTTCTTTGCTAAAAAAAAAAGTGATGTGGTTATTGAGCTATGTATTGCATAGTAGCAATTTAAATAAAATAAGGGAGATAGTAAATTAATTATATTATTTTTCTGTTGACACAGATGCAACTGAAAGCAGTTTCTTTAGTTTTATACTTTAGTACTTATTATACTTTACCTTGGTTGTAGTGTGATTTAAATCCGAATGTTTGTTGGTCCTCGGTTCAAAATCGTTGTCCAATGGTGTGGTCCTCTGTTGGAAGTCCTCGTCCGATGGTGTGGTCCTGTGGCGATAGCCCTCGTCCGATATTGTGGTCCTGTGGCGATATCCCTCGTCCGATGTTGTGGTCCGTTGGTGAAAGTCCTCGTCCGATGGTCTGGTCCTGTGTTGAAATTCCTCGTCTGCTGGTCTGGTCCTGTGTTGAAATTCCTCGTCTGCTGGTCTGGTCCGAGTCCTCGTCCGATGGTCCGGTCCTGTGGATAAAGTCCTCGTCCGATTGTCTTCACGCAGTATCTGTTGTAATATAAAATAGAAAATGTTGTTTGAGTGAAATACGCAGTATCTGTTGTAATATAAAATAGAAAATGTTGTTTGAGTGAAATGTCTTTTAAATAATTTAAAAATGTATTAATTTGACTGTATTGTATGAGTTATGGTAATTTTTTTCTATCTTTGTTTTTTTTTACTTTCTGTACAATCCGACAACTTTTGTTATTCTTATTGAAGGTTCTTAGTAAGGCTTGTGGGTTGTGATATATTAAATAAGATGTGTTTATGTTATTTTTTGTAGAATCCTGTTTTGTGCACACCACTTGTGGTATAGTTATTTAACCTTTATTGGGATGGTTATAGTTAGTGAAACATGAAATAATATAATTAATGTAGTTGGCTATGTGTTTGTGTTAGTTTTTGACAATCCTGTTTGGTGCGCAGCACTTGTACAAAACTTATTTCTTCTTGATTGTACAGGTTATAGGTTGTTAAACATTAAAGAAGAATGGTAATATAGTTTGCTATGAGTTTGTGTGATTTTTTGTACAATGCTATTAGGTGCACAACACTTTTGTTATTCTTATTTTTGCTTCTTTGTAAGGCTTATAGGTTGTTAAACATTGAATAATAAATTATGTTTTGTGTGTAGCAGTTTGTGTGTCATTTAATTGCGATTTGGCTAATTGAATGGTGCCCTAAATAAGCACATAGCATATTTTTTTAAATAAGTTTTTAGTCATTGAAAAACTTTATTTTTGATATCTTTTTAGTAACTAAAAACTTCTTTTAAAGAAATAGTTATGTTGTTATTTAGAGCCCTATTCAATTGGGCAAATTGCAATTGAATGAGGGCCTTTGTGTGTACCATATGTTGCATAGTTTGGCCCTCATTGAATTGCATTTTTTACAATGTAATAGTACTGTAAGGCCGTAATTGAATTGCAATGTAGAAATTTGAATAGGGTTGTAAATAAGCACATCACATATATTTGTTAAAATAGAATAAGGGCCTAAAAGTTCTTATTTATAGCCATATTTAATTTTCCAAAATAGCAATTGAATGAGGGCCTTTGGTTACTGCATTTGTTATATTGTGAGCTCCTCATTCAATTGTGTTTTGTCCAATGGAATAGAGCTCAATATCAGCACAGAGCATATTTTGTAACAGAATTTTGTATTTAGTGAACTTGTATCCAAAAGCAACGTGTTCACAAAAGAAAAATTTCCTTTCAAAAATATGCTCTGTGCTTATATACAGCGCTATTGAAATGGGCAAATCACATTTGAGTGAGGCCCTTGGCCATTAAAGATATATAGGTCCTCATTGAATTGCAATTTTGCCAATTGAAGAGGGCTCTATATAATCACATAACATATTTATTGAGCAAAGTTTTTAGTTATTGAAAACCTTGATTGTGGTTAGAAATTCAGTAACTAAAAAGTTCTGTATAAAAAATATGTTATGTGCTTATATAGAGCCCTATTGAATTGAGGAAGTCGCAATTGAATAAGGCTCATGGTTATTTCTTGTTTATACTTAATACTTTACCTTGCTTGAAGTTTTGAATGACAGACGGTCCCCTCCTGCCAATCTTAATCCGCCGTTCTTCTTGTAGTGTCTGTTTGAAAAAGAAAGTGAAATAGTTATTTGTATATTTATAATTTTTCATGTAGCATTGTTGTAAGCTAATTTTGTTGCAATGGCAATACACATAAATGTGTCACATGTCACTATACATTATACACATATATGTGCGTGTCACATGTCATTATACATTATACAGATATATGTCCGTGTGACATGTCACTATGAAGGGGCAATACACAGAAATGTGCGTGTCACATGTCACTATACATTATACACATATATGTCCGTGTCACATGTCACTATGCAGGGGCAATACACAGAAATGTGCGTGTCAGATGTCACTATACATTATAGACATATATGTGCGTGTCACATGTCACTATACATTATAGACATATATGTGCGTGTCAGATGTCACTATACATTATAGACATATATGTGTGTGTCAGATGTCACTTTACATTATACACATATATGTGCGTGTCAGATGTCACTATACATTATAGACATATATGTGCGTATCGTCACTGTTTAATATTAAATTATGTTTTTTTGTTGTTTTGTTAAATGAACCGTATTTTTTTTGTGAGCCTATACACATAAATGTGCCATACATGATGACTACATAAATCCTAGTTTATTTTTTTATTTGTTTGACCTGTCCTGATAATAAAATGTAATATATTATAGCTTACCTCTCAGTTGTAATTTGCACAATTTGCACAAAGAATTGTCTTCTCAAGTAAAAGCAGCAGTTATCTCAGAAGTCACTCCGTTGATCACCTGAGGAGAAATGTATTTTTTTGTTTGAAATAGGCAGTATTTATAAACTTGTAGAAAGTTCTGGAAAGTGAGACCGTTAGAACGCAATACGCATGCGCTATTTGCGTTCCAGCTTACAATTTGCGTTCCATCCGCCATTTTCTGCGTATTACTGTTCAAAATGGTGTTTAATCTGATTGTGATACGTTCCGCATAGTATGTGTTTCATTATTGCGAGTAAGTGTAGTGTAGTTACGTCTGAAGCCTCGTTTTCGTTTTGTTCGTCGGCCATTTTTTCTGTCGCTTAGCGATGGTATTAGTGTCTAAAGTGTTTTATTTTGATTTAAATGTAGGTGTAACTTGTTTTTTTGAGGTGCTGGCTGGTTACTCTTGCTGTAGGTAAGCTTTTTATGTGTTTGTTGTGTGTCTTTGTTAAGTTTTAAATGTTTGTATGTCGGCGTGTTGCGTCCGATGTTTGCGAAGTCGTAATGTGTGGTAACGTGTCTCGTATGGTGTTTGCGTGTATAGCCTCGTTTTCGTTTTATTCGTCGGCCATTTTTTGTGTCGCTTAACAAACTATTTATTGTCTAAACTCTTTTATTTTGAGTGCAATTAAGTTGTAAGTTGCATTTTTGAGGTCCTGGGTGCTTCCTGTTTGTGTAGGTAAGGTTTTTATGTATGTGCTGTGTGTATGTATTGTGTTTGTAATTTTGTAATGTTCGCGAGTTGCGTCCGAGTGTTGCGAGGCCGTAATGTGTGTGAACGTGGGTCGTATGTTGTTTGCGAGTGTCGTAATGTGTGTGAACGTGTGTCGTATGTTGTTTGCGAGTGTCGTAATGTGTTGCGACGTAAACTTTTTTTTGCAAGGGTCGCAGTTGCTGCAACTGAAGACCTCGCTTTGCGAGGTCCTCAGGTGCTGGCATGGAGCGCCTGCGGCGCTCCAAGCCAGCAACTGAGGCCCTCGCTTTGCGAGGGTCCTCAGTTGCTGGCAAGGAGCGCCTTTGGCGCTCCATGCCAGCAACTGAGAACCTGGCACAGTGCCCTCGCTTCGCGAGGGCCGCGGGCTCGCTACGCGAGGCCCGCGACTCGCTACGCGCGCCCCGGCCCTCGCTTCGCGAGGGCCGCGGGCTCGCTACGCGAGCCCACAGCGTTAGCAACAACTCGTACGCTCACAACTATATATGTGATAGCCATTGATGGTATTAAACATAATATCAGAAGGGGCAACACTGATAGAGAATTATTAAAAAAGGAGGCCTACTGGATTTTTACATTAAAGACCAAAAAACCATGGGGCCTTAATGATGGATTTACTTTCACACCATTCATTTAATTAAAAGACTATATATTTATCATCGCCATATCACATTATGTTAAGATGTTGATTGATTGGGGTAAATGGGGGAATTTAATTTTCCTTGTTCTTATTTCCCTAAGCCCTCTATGGTATTAATTGAAGAGGCAAAGGTAATAAATATATCACTTATGGAACTTAAGATCCATGATCTATTTTTTTGTTCAATAAGTTGTTTGGAACTATTTTTTCCCAAACACTATTATAATGATAAGAATGCAATGTTAAGTGCACCTGACCATAATAGATCTTGCCATAGAATGAATCATAATACATATATATTCTTTCACTTTGCCCCTTGCTAATTTTATCTTTAGCAATACTGTTTTTGCCCTCAGGGATATTACAATAAGTCATATAACTTTGTACTTTCATAAGTACTTTCAATAGTGCATGTTGCACTTTATGACAATCATGTTCTTTTTCTTTCCATTACAGCAATGTTCATTCTGGCTAATACAAGCATTATTGATATTCTTTCTTTATTTACTTCCCACTATTATACAGCTATATTTTAGCTCATTCCAATTGCATATGTATATTTTTAATTTAAGCTATTCCACGAGCTTGTAAGGTTGCTATGCCAACCAGTGTGTATAAATGGCCTGTCTGACATCTAGCCGGTAACTCCTGATGAAATTGTCAGAAACGTGCGTCGGGTTGCACGCACTACGCCTCGTCGCCGTTCTATGACGTCACCACGTAGACGCATGGACGACACGCGGGTAGTTTAGGAGCTCTGGCATTTCACTATCACTGAGACTACCCAGATTATTAAATGATATCTAAACTATCGATACCTGTTCATAAATAACAAAGCACTAATTTTGATGACTATAAAATGCATGGTATCAGATAACTTAACCCCTAGCTCCTAAGTTTAGTAGAGGAAGAATAATATTATTATTATAGTATTACAACACTGGACTCTGTCTGTTTAATTTAAGACTGGCTAGTATCCCTGTACCTCACGAAGCACTTGCACTTTATTTTTCACTGCACTTATTACCACTGGTCTTATTTATTATCAGTATCATCAATTTTTGTATATTGGCACTAGACACTTTATCACAGTGCAATATCTAACCTCATAGAGGTCATATCATATTATACCAAGGGTATACTTTAATAGCTCCCATTAATAGCACTAGACACTTTTATAGGTGCAATTAATATAGAAGTGCAAACACAGAAGTCCAATTTCTGGACCTTTGTTTCTGCTGCTTACTAATATTACACCAAAATTCACTTTTGGGGAATTATACTTTAACAAGTCAATCAAGGATTCCTGGTACACTCACAAGTTTCATAATCAGTTACAATTTTCTGAGTCCAGAATAATTTTCAACCATCCCTACTTACCTTATCTTGTCAGAATTTCCACATTTTAACCATTTTTTAATATCCAGTTTTATACATGATTAATAAAAGTTAAATTTTAGAACCCCTAGCTGCTCTATATTGCTATTTGGGCAGAGGGTGTGCACTGTAGTCTCTAAAGGATATCTGTCCTGTCCTCCCTTTATCTTGCCAAAATAAAATAATACCAAGAATTTACACTGTCGGTTCAAGAGACCTTGAACGGTTCTGCTTACGACTACTACTTTTACATGTTCCTGGTGCGCAAAGTTTTGAACACTTAAGAACTGTTAATGACATAGTATATGAATCATTTCATTTAGCTGCGCGACATAGAAACTTCCTAGCTGATGATACAGAATGGGAAAGATGTCGAAGAAGCAGCACTGTGTCAAATGCCACGGCAGATGAGGGAACAATTTGCATTCATTTGTATCTTCTCAAATGCTCCAAATGCATTAGCTTTGTGGGACACATTTAAAAGTAATATGGCTGAAGACTTTATGCAACAATACAAAGAGCCGATTGCACAATTAAAAGCATTAATGGACATCCAAGAAGTATTTTAAACTCATGGATTAAGTTGTGCAAGTTTTAATCTGCCAGATCCAGGTCTTATAGACGACATCAACTTTGAAGACTATGACATTCAACTACAAGCAGAAAGAACAGAAGAAAGACTTGCAACTTTAAATACATTACAATTGCAAGCATTTAATTCCATCAAAAATGCCCTAGATGATGACATGGTCAAATAGCGTTATTTCTATCTCAATGGACCTGGCGGATCAGGAAAAACCTATCTATATAGTTTATTGATGAGTTTTGTACGAGCACAAGGTCAAATAGCACTCGCATTTGCAACCCCTGGAATCGCTGCACTTTTGTTAGAAGGTGGAAGAACTGTGCATAGTGGATTTAAACTGCCAGTGCTTATTTTAGAAACATCAGTGTCGGATATTCAGATGACATCATTACAAGACAAAAAACTTTAAAAAAGTCAATTAATTATAATAGATGATGCTACAATGATGTCATACTATGCCCTACAATGTATTGACCGTTTTCTTCGTGAAGTCATAGATAATACTTTGCCAATTGGTGGAAAGGTAATGTTGTTAGGTGGTGATTTTCGACAAACATTACCTGTCGTACATGGAAATCGAAGAAGGAAAAACTGAACGAATCCCAAATTTACCTGATGACACTGTGCACATCCCAGATTATATGATTTGCAAAAAAGATCTTATATCGGCTATATTCGAAACTACAATAAATAACGAGGACTATTCTGAACTTGCCAACAAAGTCATACTAACATGCAAAAATAAGGATGCATTGCTTCTCAATAATGAAATAGTTAAAAAAATGAATGCACCACAAAACAATTATCACAGTGCTGATTCTGTACTTGCTGATGACAAAGAAAGTCAGGCAAACTTTTCCACTGAATTCATAAACTCATTAACTCCTTCTGGACTGCCACCACATATTTTGCAGCTAAAGAAAGGTGCAATTGTCATGTTACTGTGAAATATAACCCCCCAAAAAAGGCCTATGCAATGAACAAGATTAATTGTTTAACAATTAAAGGACCATTTCATAGATGCTGAAATTCTAACTGGTACCCATAAAGGAGAGAGAGTTTTCATACCAAGGATAGATTTATCACCAAGTGAAAGTAGCCTCCCTTTTATACTTCAAAGAAGACAATTTCCCATCATCATGGCATTTGCCATGACCATTAATAAATCACAAGGACAAACTTTCAAATCTGTGGGTATATTCTTAGAACAACCAGTATTTGCACATGGCCAATTGTACGTTGCCTTATCACGGTGCAAAATTCCACAGGCCATTAAAGTTTACGTTGAAAACAATGAAAGTCAAGGTGATTTATTAGAGGACGCATTTTTACAAAAAACATTGGCTACTATGAAGTACTGTAAGTTTCAATCAAACAAACACAACCCATGCCACACAAATTGCAAAGAAAAGTAACAAATCACACGAAGAAAATTTTTACAAAAAACAAAGCAAAGATATACAGAACCGGCGGTTTCTTTCAATAATTCATTTTTATGGCACTCCAAAACTTTTGACAGCACCACTATTTTCATATTAAACTCGATACAATGGCAAAACACATAGAGAACAGTGGTTACACATCGAGGACGAACTTTAAGGTCTTGCGTTCTCTTTTTAGAGAACCACTCTTCCACAGAAGAAACTCTATGTGCCATTTTAAACAATTACTACAGCAACAAACAAATGGCAACCATTACAAACCACCAATCACTAAATAACTCATTACTAATTGATGGAAGTACTGTTTATGGATGATTAGCCCCACAAAACACTTGCCTTGCATTTTCAAACAAATTAGGTTGAAATGTTAATTAACTATGTTACTGTTTATAAATCTTGGCTGCGTTTCTCTCCCAAGGAATATATACAGAGATATTATATATCTTAATAAATGCATGATATATATCAGATATATATCAATCTATCGTCTGGGCATTTCCAAGGTTATAAAGTTATCAATAGGATTAAAGTTTTTCCCTAAGAAAGCACAGTTAGATTTATTATATAAAAAGATTCAGGAAGAAGCTTACTATGTGTCAAATTTTAAATATGTTTTATCTTTTTCTATATATACACATCAATAAAAATTCCAACTTTTAAATTATCTTATGTGTTTATTCTATATAATCATTAGTGGAGTTATCTCTGGGGGAAAAAGGGTGTCTTTTCTTTCTCTTTTTTTGAATGCACTGTTTATAACGTTACAAGTTTTACAAATAATAAGTTCAAGTTGCTTAGTTAGACATATTACAAACTTTATGTTAACAGCACAAGGATGTTTTACTACACAATGTAAATGTTGTATTTCATGTTAAATATTAATCGAGGGAGTAATATGATCGCCAGTTAATGGGGTCAGGAAGGAATTAATTTTTTTCCCACTTTGATACAATTGGCTACTTTTCAAGGAGGGTTTTTACTGCTTGCCTTCCTCTGGATTCAATGTATATTTACGTTAACAGTTCTTAATCTACAAGTTGCATGTTAAAAAAACATCTCAAGTTTACCATACTCACTTATCCAATGTTCAACTGTTCTTACATTCAAATGTTACCACTTACAGTAAAAAACACTTAAACGGTTCCTCAACAAAAAAAGACAATGTTCAAAAAATAAACATGTTTAAACTAATAATTCTACTTCTTTCGACATAAGAAAAAGGTTCCAAGTGTGAAATATGTATATTACCGACCAAACTAATTTACAAACATACACATCTCATCGCCGTCATTTTTTGATGGGCAAGTCGCTAGTGTATTATATTAAAGAAGACATAACTTTAATACTATGGTGATAAAACAATTCTGAGATCAGTGGGATAAATTACATGCTTTTTTGTTTTTTGTTTTTTTGTTTGTTGTTTGTACGGATCTTAGAAATATAATCAGAATTTGAGTGATATTGTAAGGAGGTTGGGATAATAAGATAATGAGATCCTGCACTGTAATGTTTCTGTAGTTTCTGTTATTTTTTCTTGTATTTTGTAGACATATTGTTATATTTGTTGTATTTCTCTTTTTCTGTATAAGACATTTATATGAATAAAAGAAATTATAGAAAAAAGGGAAAAAAAAAAATCTTTGTTGACCAATGTTATAATTTTGAAACTATTTTACTTTCAAAATGTAAATTGCTTGTCCGTTTTGCAAACGTTTGCAATTACAGGCGAGGTATAACTTTAAAACCACTAAAAACATCACCCTATAATTGACCTATCAAAAGGAATGGAATCTGGTTGCTCCTCATGTGCACAAGTCTTACTGATCATGCCCATAACATTATTTGTTTAAGCTTTTATATCTCAAAAACGACTTAAGATATTTTAAAAATTCCAAGAAACACATGGTTTTAGATCACTATTACAATGCCAATTATAAAGAAAATCAATTCAGTGAATTTTTTTACAAGAATAAGCAAACATTTCTCTGGAAAAAAAACATATCATCCCAAAATTCAACAAAACTTAACTTTTTTTGGCTGGGGAAAATTTACACACAAAAAAAATCAGATCTCAAATATTTCCTAAAAAATAAAAAAATAAACACATTCTTCAAACCAATGCACAGTTATAAGCTCATTCAAAATGAGTTTATAATGGAATGTTCAAGAGAACCTTCTGATTAGAGCAAGACCATGGCCGGATCTTCCATTAGGCAAATTAGGAACTTGCCTAAGGGAGCTTCTCATTGGGCGGTGCCTAATTTTTTACAAAAGGGAAAACAAGATGGAGAAAAAAAAATCTATAAACTCCAGGTGCCCCCCTGAAGTGATACCCCCTGTCATTGGTGGTGGGGAAGGGTGATTTGCTGCACACGATTGCCCTGTTATATATTTAAAAAAAATATTGTGCATTCTAACAGGGGCTCCTTGATTTTATTTCCTAGGGGCTCCAAAAAGCTATATCCGGGCCTGAGCACGACTGTACTCAGATAATAACGTCACATGTACTCATATGTACTCAGAACTGCTAATAACACCCACGTGACTATGTCACAACACAGAAGACCACTCATGAGTTCTTACTCATATGCTTTTAGAATTGATGATAAATTCCAGGTACACTTTGCTGATGAGCAATCAAGTGATACCCACAATAAAGAGAATTCTTCATGTCTGCATACTGCTCTTGGCATGCTTTTCTCTGAAATATGTGGGGGGTTTCTCTTTAATAATGTGAGACCTTTCCAATTCCAATATTATTCTATAGAATTTATATTCAATTTGTAAATATCTTAAGTGCATTGGCTGCATACAATGATAAAGGAAATGATGGGGACTTGACTCACCTACCTACTCATTAGTGAGGTGAATAAAGATCTCTAGCCAATATTCATGGGTGTAGCAACTGGGTGTGACGAGGGGGACAAATCCCCTCCAGATTTTTCTATGCATGTGTTTATGTGTAGAGAAGCAGTTGTGTGGGATTTTTATACTATATGAGGCATCCCCCCAGATTTTCTTTGGCTCCTACACCCAGGCCAATATTCACCATGACGAGAGCTCCAGAGAACACTCTCATATTCTATGTTCTATGGAGTAAACAGATGTCTTCTACAATAGGAGACTTCATCGGTGTGTATAGGAATTAGAGAAATTTCATTCACTGGAGAAACTCTTCTGTGATGTGAGTTGGTGAGGAGCACAGACCATGAATGTCCCTGTCAGAGCTGCAGTCTGATTGGCTCTTGATGTGAACTTTTCACCCAATCAGATCACAGAGTTCCGTGTCAAAGTCAAAACATGGAGGAGGAACTGGCAAACCAGGCACGTTCCATAACTTTCACATTCATAGTTAATCTTTAGTATAAAAAAACTTAGGATCTTTCCTGCTGGCTGGCCGTAAGCAGTGGCGGCCATTGGCCACTAGGTGGCGAGGCATAGCTGTCCGTGAATTTCTTCTCAGTGTAAAAAGTATAATCTGCTAGTATCTGAACCCTAATACCTAACCCTAACACCCCTAGCCCTAACACTGCTACCCCCTCACCCTAACCCTAACATCCCTCACCCGATCCCCTAACCTTAACACCCCTCACCCTAACACTCCTCACCATAACACCTAACCCTAACACACCTCACCCTAACACCTAACCCTAACACACCTCACCCTAACACTTAACCCTAACTTCCGGAACCCTAACACCCCTCACCCTAACACCTAACCCTAACACCCCTACCCCCTCACCCAAAAACCTAACCCTAAAACAAACCTCACCATAACACCGAACCCTAACATCCCTAACACATCTCACCCTAATACCTAACCCTAACACTCAAAACACCCCTCACCCAAACACCTTACCCTAACACCCCTCACCCTTACCCCTAACTCTAACACCTAACACCCCTCACCCTAACCCCTAACACACCTCACCCTAACACCTAACCCTAACAACCCTAACCCCCTCACCAAAACACCTAACCCTAAAATCCCTCACCCTAACACCTAATCCTAACACTCCCAACCCCCTCACCATAACCTCCCTAACACCTAACCCTAACACACCTTACTCTAACACCTAACCCTAACACCCCAAACCACCCTAATCATAACTGCCCTAACACCTAACCCTAAGAACGCTAACACCCCTAATCCCCTCACCATAACCATAACAACCCTCACCCTATCACCTAACAACAACACACAGTGTACATGCCCTCTCTTTCTCTCACACACAGTGTACATCCCCTCTCTTTCTGTCACACACACAGTGTGCATTCCCTATCTTTCATTCGCACATACCGTGTAAACCCCTCTTTTACTCACACACACACAATGTACACCCCCTCTATTTCTAACACACACACACTGTACATTCCCTCTCTTTCTCTCACACAGTGTACATTCCCTCTCTTTCACACACAGTGTACATTCCCTCTATTTCTCTCACACACAAAGTGTACATCCCCTCTCCTTCTCGCACACACCGTGTACATCCCCTCTCTTTCTCTCACACACACAGTGTACATTCCCTCTCATTCTCTTACTTACACACAGTGTACATTCCCTCTCTTTCTCTCACACACACAGTGTACATTCCCTCTCTTTCTCTCACACACACAGTGTACATTCCCTCTCTTTCTCTCACACACAGTGTACATTCCCTCTCCTTCTCTCACACACAGTGTACATTCCCTCTCTTTCTCACACACACAGTGTACATTCCCTCTCCTTCTCTCACACACAGTGTACATCCCCTCTCTTTCTCTCACACACACAGTGTACATCCCCTCTCTTTCTCTCACACACAGTGTACATTCCCTCTCTTTATCTCACACAGTGTACATCCCCTCTCTTTCTCTCACACACAGTGTACATTCCCTCTCTTTATCTCACACAGTGTACATTCCCTCTCTTTCTCTCACACACAGTGTACATTCCCTCTCTTTATCTCACACAGTGTACATTCCCTCTCTTTCTCTCACACACAGTGTACATTCCCTCTCTTTCTCTCACACACAGTGTACATTCCCTCTCTTTCTCTCTCACACACAGTGTACATCCCCTCTCTTTCTCTCACACACACAGTGTACATCCCCTCTCTTTCTCTCTCACACACAGTGTACATTCCCTCTCTTTCTCTCACACACACAGTGTACGTCTCCTCTCTTTCTCTCACACACAGTGTACATCCCCTCTCTTTCTCTCACACACACAGTGTACATCCCCTCTCTTTCTCACACACAGTGTACATTCCCTCTCTTTCTCTCACACACAGTGTACATTCCCTCTCTTTCTCTCACACACAGTGTACATTCCCTCTCTTTATCTCACACAGTGTACATTCCCTCTCTTTATCTCACACACAGTGTACATTCCCTCTCTTTATCTCACACAGTGTACATTCCCTCTCTTTCTCTCACACACAGTGTACATTCCCTCTCTTTCTCTCACACACAGTGTACATTCCCTCTCTTTCTCTCTCACACACAGTGTACATCCCCTCTCTTTCTCTCACACACACAGTGTACATCCCCTCTCTTTCTCTCTCACACACAGTGTACATTCCCTCTCTTTCTCTCACACACACAGTGTACGTCTCCTCTCTTTCTCTCACACACAGTGTACATCCCCTCTCTTTCTCTCACACACACAGTGTACATCCCCTCTCTTTCTCACACACAGTGTACATTCCCTCTCTTTCTCTCACACACAGTGTACATTCCCTCTCTATCTCTCTCACACACAGTGTACGTCCCCTCTCTTTCTCTCTCACACACAGTGTACATCCCCTCTCTTTCTCTCTTACACACAGTATACATCCCCTCTCTTTCTCTCACACACACAGTGTACATTCCCTCTCTTTCTCTCTCACACACAGTGTACATTCCCTCTCTTTCTCTCTTACACACAGTGTACATCCCCTCTCTTTCTCTCACACACACAGTGTACATCCCCTCTCTTTCTCACACACACAGTGTACATTCCCTCTCTTTCTCACACACACACAGTGTACATCCCCTCTCTTTCTCTTACATACACAGTGTACATCCCCTCTCTTTCTCACACACACAGTGTACATCCCCTCTCTTTCTCACACACACACAGTGTACATCCCCTCTCTTTCTCACACACACACAGTGTACATCCCCTCTCTTTCTCACACACACAGTGTACATCCCCTCTCTTTCTCACACACACAGTGTACATTCCCTCTCTTTCTCACACACACAGTGTATATTCCCTCTCTTTCTCACACACACACAGTGTACATTCCCTCTCTTTCTCACACATACACAGTGTACATTCCCTCTCTTTCTCTCACACACATAGTGTACATTCCCTCTCTTTCTCACACACATAGTGTACATTCCCTCTCTTCCTCTCACACACATAGTGTACATTCCCTCTCTTCCTCTCACACACACAGTGTACATTCCCATTCTTCCTCTCACACACACAGTGTACATTCCCTCTCTTTCTCTCACACACACAGTGTACATCCCCTCTCTTTCTCACACACACAGTGTACATTCCCTCTCTTTCTCACACACACACAGTGTACATCCCCTCTCTTTCTCACACACACAGTGTACATTCCCTCTCTTTCTCACACACACACAGTGTACATCCCCTCTCTTTCTCACACACACAGTGTACATTCCCTCTTTTCCTCTCACACACACAGTGTACATCCCCTCTCTTTCTCTCACACACACAGTGTACATTCCCTCTCTTTCTCTCTCACACACAGTGTACATTCCCTCTCTTTCTCTCACACACACAGTGTACATTCCCTCTTTCTCACACACACAGTGTACATCCCCTCTCTTTCTCTCACACACACAGTGTACATCCCCTCTCTTTCTCTCACACACACAGTGTACATTCCCTCTCTTTCTCTCTCACACACAGTGTACATTCCCTCTCTTTCTCTCACACAGTGTACATCCCCTCTCTTTCTCTCACACACACAGTGTACATTCCCTCTCTTTGTCACACACACAGTGTACATTCCTTCTCTTTCTCTCACACACACAGTGTACATCCCCTCTCTTTCTTTCTCTCACACACAGTGTACATCCCCTCTCTTTCTCTCACACACACAGTGTACATTCCCTCTCTTTCTCTCACACACACAGTGTACATTCCCTCTCTTTCTCTCACACACACAGTGTACATTCCCACTCTTTCTCTCACACAGTGTACATCCCCTCTCATTCTCTCACACACACAGTGTACATTCCCTCTCTTTCTCTCACACACAGTGTACATCCCCTCTCTTTCTCTCTCACACAGTGTACATCCCCTCTCTTTCTCACACACACAGTGTACATTCCCTCTTTTTCTCTCACACACACAGTGCACATTCCCTCTCTTTCTCTCTCACACACAGTGTACGTCTCCTCTCTTCTCACACACACAGTGTACATCCCCTCTCTTTCTCTCTCACACAGTGTACATCCCCTCTCTTTCTCACACACACAGTGTACATTCCCTCTTTTTCTCTCACACACACAGTGCACATTCCCTCTCTTTCTCTCTCACACACAGTGTACGTCTCCTCTCTTTCTCACACACACAGTGTACATCCCCTCTCTTTCTCTTACACACACAGTGTACATCCCCTCTCTTTTTCTCACACACAGTGTACATTCCCTCTTTTTCTCTCACACACACAGTGTACATCCTCTCTCTTTCTCACACACACAGTGTACGTCCCCTCTCTTTCTCTCACACACACAGTGTACATCCCCTCTCTTTCTCTCTCACACACAGAGTACATTCCCTCTCTTTCTCACACACACAGTGTACATCCCCTCTCTTTCTCTCTTACACACAGTGTACATCCCCTCTCTTTCTCTAACACACACAGTGTACATCCCCTCTCTTTCTCACACACACAGTGTACATCCCCTCTCTTTCTCTCACACTCACAGTGTACATCCCCTCTCTTTCTCACACACACAGTGTACATCCCATCTCTTTCTCTCTCACACACAGAGTACATTCCCTCTCTTTCTCACACACACAGTGTACATTCCCTCTCTTTCTCTCTCACACACAGTGTACATTCCCTCTTTCTCACACACACAGTGTACATCCCCTCTCTTTCTCTCACACACAGTGTACATTCCCTCTCTTTCTCTCACACACACAGTGTACATCCCCTCTCTTTCTCTCACACACACAGTGTACATTCCCTCTCTTTCTCACACACACAGTGTACATTCCCTCTTTTCCTCTCACACACACAGTGTACATCCCCTCTCTTTCTCTCACACACACAGTGTACATTCCCTCTCTTTCTCTCTCACACACAGTGTACATTCCCTCTCTTTCTCTCACACACACAGTGTACATTCCCTCTTTCTCACACACACAGTGTACATCCCCTCTCTTTCTCTCACACACACAGTGTACATCCCCTCTCTTTCTCTCACACACACAGTGTACATCCCCTCTCATTCTCACACACACAGTGTACATTCCCTCTCCTTCTCTCACACACACAGTGTACATCCCCTCTCTTTCTCTCACAAACAGTGTACATCCCCTCTCTTTCTCTCACACAGTGTACATTCCCTCTCTTTCTCTCTCACACACAGTGTACATTCCCTCTCTTTCTCTCACACACACAGTGTACTTCCCCTCTCATTCTTACACACACAGTGTACATCCCCTCTCTTTCTCTCACACACACAGTGTACATCCCCTCTCATTCTCACACACACAGTGTACATCCCCTCTCTTTCTCTCACACACACAGTGTACATCCCCTCTCATTCTCACACACACAGTGTACATTCCCTCTCTTTCTCTCACACACACAGTGTACATCCCCTCTCATTCTCACACACACAGTGTACATTCCCTCTCTTTCTCTCACACACACAGTGTACATCCCCTCTCATTCTCACACACACAGTGTACATCCCCTCTCTTTCTCTCACACACACAGTGTACATCCCCTCTCATTCTCACACACACAGTGTACATTCCCTCTCTTTCTCTCACACACAGTGTACATCCCTCTCTTTCTCTCACACACAGTGTACATTCCCTCTCTTTCTCTCTCACACACAGTGTACATTCCCTCTCTTTCTCTCACACACACAGTGTACATTCCCTCTCTTTCTCTCACACACACAGTGTACATTCCCTCTCTTTCTCTCACACACACAGTGTACATTCCCTCTCTTTCTCTCTCACACACAGTGTACATTCCCTCTCTTTCTCTCACACACACAGTGTACATTCCCTCTCTTTCTCTCACACACACAGTGTACATTCCCTCTCTTTCTCTCACACACACAGTGTACATTCCCTCTCTTTCTCTCACACACACAGTGTACATTCCCTCTCTTTCTCTCACACACAGTGTACATTCCCTCTCTTTCTCTCACACACACAGTGTACATTCCCTCTCTTTCTCTCACACACACAGTGTACATCCCTCTCTTTCTCTCACACACACAGTGTACATTCCCTCTCTTTCTCTCACACACACAGTGTACATTCCCCTCTCTTCTCTCACACACACAGTGTACATTCCCTCTCTTTCTCTCACACACACAGTGTACATCCCCTCTCTTTCTCTCACAAACAGTGTACATTCCCTCTCTTTCTCTCACACACAGTGTACATCCCTCTCTTTCTCTCACACACACAGTGTACATTCCCTCTCTTTCTCTCACACACACAGTGTACATTCCCTCTCTTTCTCTCACACACACAGTGTACATTCCCTCTCTTTCTCACACACACAGTGTACATTCCCTCTCTTTCTCTCACACACACAGTGTACATTCCCCTCTCTTTCTCTCACACACACAGTGTACATTCCCCTCTCTTTCTCTCTCACACACAGTGTACATTCCCTCTCTTTCTCTCACACACACAGTGTACATTCCCTCTCTTTCTCACACACACAGTGTACATCCCCTCTCTTTCTCTCACACACACAGTGTACATCCCCTCTCTTTCTCTCACACACACAGTGTACATTCCCTCTCTTTCTCTCTCACACACAGTGTACATTCCCTCTCTTTCTCTCACACACAGTGTACATCCCCTCTCTTTCTCTCACACACACAGTGTACATTCCCTCTCTTTCTCACACACACAGTGTACATTCCCTCTCTTTCTCTCACACACACAGTGTACATCCCCTCTCTTTCTCTCACACACACAGTGTACATCCCCTCTCTTTCTCTCACACACACAGTGTACATTCCCTCTCTTTCTCTCACACACACAGTGTACATTCCCTCTCTTTCTCTCACACACACAGTGTACATTCCCTCTCTTTCTCTCACACACAGTGTACATCCCCTCTCTTTCTCTCACACACACAGTGTACATCCCCTCTCTTTCTCTCACACACACAGTGTACATCCCCTCTCTTTCTCTCTCACACACAGTGTACATTCCCTCTCTTTCTCTCTCACACACAGTGTACATTCCCTCTCTTTCTCACACACACAGTGTACATCCCCTCTCTTTCTCACACACACAGTGTACATCCCCTCTCTTTCTCTCACACACAGTGTACATTCCCTCTCTTTCTCTCACACACACAGTGTACATCCCCTCTCTTTCTCACACACACAGTGTACATTCCCTCTCTTTCTCTCACACACACAGTGTACATCCCCTCTCTTTCTCTCACACACACAGTGTACATTCCCTCTCTTTCTCACACACACAGTGTACATCCCCTCTCTTTCTCTCACACACACAGTGTACATCCCCTCTCTTTCTCTCACACACACAGTGTACATCCCCTCTCTTTCTCACACACACAGTGTACATCCCCTCTCTTTCTCTCACACACACAGTGTACATCCCCTCTCTTTCTCTCACACACACAGTGTACATCCCCTCTCTTTCTCTCACACACACAGTGTACATTCCCTCTCTTTCTCACACACACAGTGTACATTCCCTCTCTTTCTCTCACACACACAGTGTACATCCCCTCTCTTTCTCTCACACACACAGTGTACATCCCCTCTCTTTCTCTCACACACACAGTGTACATCCCTCTCTTTCTCTCACACACACAGTGTACATCCCCTCTCTTTCTCTCACACACACAGTGTACATTCCCTCTCTTTCTCTCACACACACAGTGTACATTCCCTCTCTTTCTCTCACACACACAGTGTACATTCCCTCTCTTTCTCTCACACACACAGTGTACATTCCCTCTCTTTCTCTCACACACACAGTGTACATTCCCCTCTCTTTCTCTCACACACACAGTGTACATTCCCTCTCTTTCTCTCACACACACAGTGTACATTCCCTCTCTTTCTCTCTCACACACAGTGTACATTCCCTCTCTTTCTCTCTCACACACAGTGTACATCCCCTCTCTTTCTCTCACACACAGTGTACATTCCCTCTCTTTCTCTCACACACACAGTGTACATCCCCTCTCTTTCTCTCTCACACACAGTGTACATTCCCTCTCTTTCTCTCACACACACAGTGTACATTCCCTCTCTTTCTCTCACACACACAGTGTACATTCCCTCTCTTTCTCTCACACACACAGTGTACATTCCCTCTCTTTCTCTCACACACACAGTGTACATTCCCTCTCTTTCTCTCACACACAGTGTACATTCCCTCTCTTTCTCTCACACACACAGTGTACATTCCCTCTCTTTGTCACACACACAGTGTACATTCCCTCTCTTTCTCTCACACACACAGTGTACATTCCCTCTCTTTCTCTCACACACACAGTGTACATCCCCTCTCTTTCTCTCACACACACAGTGTACATCCCTCTCTTTCTCTCACACACACAGTGTACATTCCCTCTCTTTCTCTCACACACACAGTGTACATTCCCTCTCTTTCTCTCACACACACAGTGTACATCCCCTCTCTTTCTCTCACACACACAGTGTACATCCCCTCTCTTTCTCTCACACACACAGTGTACATCCCCTCTCTTTCTCTCACACACACAGTGTACATCCCCTCTCTTTCTCTCACACACACAGTGTACATTCCCTCTCTTTCTCTCTCACACACAGTGTACATCCCCTCTCTTTCTCTCTCACACACAGTGTACATTCCCTCTCTTTCTCTCACACACACAGTGTACATCCCCTCTCTTTCTCTCACACACACAGTGTACATCCCCTCTCTTTCTCTCACACACAGTGTACATTCCCTCTCTTTCTCTCACACACACAGTGTACATTCCCTCTCTTTCTCACACACACAGTGTACATTCCCTCTCTTTCTCTCACACACACAGTGTACATTCCCTCTCTTTCTCTCACACACACAGTGTACATTCCCTCTCTTTCTCTCACACACACAGTGTACATTCCCTCTCTTTCTCTCACACACACAGTGTACATTCCCTCTCTTTCTCTCACACACACAGTGTACATCCCCTCTCTTTCTCTCACACACACAGTGTACATCCCCTCTCTTTCTCTCACACACACAGTGTACATTCCCTCTCTTTCTCTCACACACAGTGTACATTCCCTCTCTTTCTCTCACACACAGTGTACATTCCCTCTCTTTCTCTCACACACACAGTGTACATCCCCTCTCTTTCTCTCACACACACAGTGTACATTCCCTCTCTTTCTCTCACACACACAGTGTACATTCCCTCTCTTTCTCTCACACACACAGTGTACATTCCCTCTCTTTCTCTCACACACACAGTGTACATCCCCTCTCTTTCTCTCACACACACAGTGTACATTCCCTCTCTTTCTCTCACACACACAGTGTACATTCCCTCTCTTTCTCTCACACACACAGTGTACATCCCTCTCTTTCTCTCACACACACAGTGTACATTCCCTCTCTTTCTCTCACACACACAGTGTACATTCCCTCTCTTTCTCTCACACACACAGTGTACATTCCCTCTCTTTCTCTCACACACACAGTGTACATTCCCTCTCTTTCTCTCTCACACACAGTGTACATTCCCTCTCTTTCTCTCACACACACAGTGTACATTCCCTCTCTTTCTCTCACACACACAGTGTACATTCCCTCTCTTTCTCTCACACACACAGTGTACATTCCCTCTCTTTCTCTCACACACACAGTGTACATTCCCTCTCTTTCTCTCACACACACAGTGTACATTCCCTCTCTTTCTCTCACACACACAGTGTACATTCCCTCTCTTTCTCTCTCTCACACAGTGTACATTCCCTCTCTTTCTCTCACACACACAGTGTACATTCCCTCTTTTTCTCTCACACACACAGTGTACATTCCCTCTCTTTCTCTCACACACACAGTGTACATTCCCTCTTTTTCTCTCACACACACAGTGTACATTCCCTCTCTTTCTCTCTCTCACACAGTGTACATCCCCTCTCTTTCTCTCACACACACAGTGTACATTCCCTCTCTTTCTCTCACACACACAGTGTACATTCCCTCTCTTTCTCTCTCACACACAGTGTACATTCCCTCTCTTTCTCTCTCACACACAGTGTACGTCCCCTCTCTTTCTCTTACACACACAGTGTACATCCCCTCTCTTTCTCTTACACACAGTGTACATTCCCTCTCTTTCTCTCACACACACAGTGTACATTCCCTCTCTTTCTCTCTCTCACACAGTGTACATTCCCTCTCTTTCTCTCACACACACAGTGTACATTCCCTCTCTTTCTCTCTCACACACAGTGAACATCCCCACTCTTTCTCTCACACACACTGTGTACATTCCCTCTCTTTCTCTCACACACACCCAGTGTACATTCCCTCTCTTTCTCTTACACACACTGTGTACATTCCCTCTCTTTCTCTCACACACACAGTGTACATTCCCTCTCTTTCTCTCACACACACAGTGTACATTCCCTCTCTTTCTCTCACACACACAGTGTACATCCCCTCTCTTTCTCTCACACACACAGTGTACATCCCCTCTCTTTCTCTCTCACACACAGTGTACATCCCCTCTCTTTCTCTCTTACACACAGTATACATCCCCTCTCTTTCTCTTACACACATAGTGTACATTCCCTCTCTTTCTCTCACACACATAGTGTACATTCCCTCTCTTTCTCTCACACACACAGTGTACATTCCCTCTCTTTCTCTCACACACACAGTGTACATTCCCTCTCTTTCTCTCTTACACACAGTGTACATCCCCTCTCTTTCTCTCACACACACAGTGTACATCCCCTCTCTTTCTCACACACACACAGTGTACATCCCCTCTCTTTCTCACACACACAGTGTACATCCCCTCTCTTTCTCACACACAAAGTGTACATTCCCTCTCTTTCTCTCACACACAGTGTACATCCCCTCTCTTTCTCTCAAACACAGTGTACATCCCCTCTCTTTCTCTCTCACACACAGTGTACATCCCCTCTCTTTCTCACACACACACAGTGTACATCCCCTCTCTTTCTCACACACACACAGTGTACATCCCCTCTCTTTCTCTCACACACACAGTGTACATCCCCTCTCTTTCTCACACACACACAGTGTACATCCCCTCTCTTTCTCACACACACAGTGTACATCCCCTCTCTTTCTCACACACAAAGTGTACATTCCCTCTCTTTCTCTCACACACAGTGTACATCCCCTCTCTTTCTCTCACACACACAGTGTACATCCCCTCTCTTTCTCTCACACACACAGTGTACATCCCCTCTCTTTCTCACACACACACAGTGTACATCCCCTCTCTTTCTCACACACACAGTGTACATCCCCTCTCTTTCTCACACACAAAGTGTACATTCCCTCTCTTTCTCTCACACACAGTGTACATCCCCTCTCTTTCTCTCACACACACAGTGTACATCCCCTCTCTTTCTCTTACATACACAGTGTACATCCCCTCTCTTTCTCACACACACAGTGTACATTCCCTCTCTTTCTCACACACAAAGTGTACATTCCCTCTCTTTCTCAAACACACAGTGTACATTCCCTCTCTTTCTCACACACACAGTGTACATTCCCTCTCTTTCTCACACACACACAGTGTACATTCCCTCTCTTTCTCACACATACACAGTGTACATTCCCTCTCTTTCTCTCACACACACAATGTACATTCCCTCTCTTTCTCCCTCACACACAGTGTACATTCCCTCTCTTTCTCTCACACACAGTGTACATCCCCTCTCTTTCTCTTACACACACAGTGTACATCCCCTCTCTTTCTATCTCACACACAGTGTACATCCCCTCTCTTTCTCTCTCACACACAGTGTACATTCCCTCTCTTTCTCTCTCACACACAGTGTACATCCCCTCTCTTTCTCTCACACACACAGTGTACATTCCCTCTCTTTCTCTCACACACACAGTGTACATTCCCTCTCTTTCTCTCTCACACACAGTGTACATTCCCTCTCTTTCTCTTACACAGACAATGTACATTCCCTCTCTTTCTCTCACACACACAGTGTACATTCCCTCTCTTTCTCACACACACAATGTATATCCCCTCTCTTTCTCACACACACAGTGTACATTCCCTCTCTTTCTCTCACACACATAGTGTACATCCCCTCTCTTTCTCTCACACACAGTGTACATTCCCTCTCTTTCTCTCACACACACAGTGTACATTCCCTCTCTTTCTCTCACACACACAGTGTACATTCCCTCTCTTTCTCTCACACACACAGTGTACATCCCCTCTCTTTCTCTCTCACACACAGTGTACATCCCCTCTCTTTCTCTTACACACACAGTGTACATCCCCTCTCTTTCTCTCACACACAGTGTACATCCCCTCTCTTTCTCTCACACACACAATGTACATTCCCTCTCTTTCTCTCTCACACACAGTGTACATCCCCTCTCTTTCTCTCTCACACACAGTGTACATCCCCTCTCTTTCTCTCACACACACAGTGTACATCCCCTCTCTTTCTCTTACACACACAGTGTACATCCCCTCTCTTTCTCTCACACAGTGTTCATTCCCTCTCTTTCTCTCTCACACACAGTGTACATCACCTCTCTTTCTCTTACACACACAATGTACATTGCCTCTCTTTCTCTCACACACACAGTGTACATTCCCTCTCTTTCTCTCACACACACAGTGTACATTCCCTCTCTTTCTCTCACACACACAGTGTACATCCCCTCTCTTTCTCTCACACACACAGTGTACATTCCCTCTCTTTCTCTTACACATACAGTGTACGTCCCCTCTCTTTCTCTCACACACTCAGTGTACATCCCCTCTCTTTCTCTCACACACACAGTGTACATTCCCTCTCTTTCTCTTACACATACATCGTACATTCCCTCTCTTTCTCTCTCACACACAGTGTACATTCCCTCTCTTTCTCTCACACACACAGTGTAGATCCCCTCTCTTTCTCTTACACATACAGTGTACATTCCCTCTCTTTCTCTCACACACACAGTGTACATTCCCTCTCTTTCTCTCTCACACACAGTGTACATTCCCTCTCTTTCTCTCACACACACAGTGTAGATCCCCTCTCTTTCTCTTACACATACAGTGTACATTCCCTCTCTTTCTCTCACACACACAGTGTACATTCCCTCTCTTTCTCTTACACATACAGTGTACATCCCCTCTCTTTCTCTTACACATACAGTGTACATTCCCTCTCTTTCTCTCACACACACAGTGTACATTCCCTCTCTTTCTCTCTCACACACAGTGTACATTCCCTCTCTTTCTCTCACACACATAGTGTATATCCCCTCTCTTGCTCTCTCACACACAGTGTACATTCCCTCTTTTTCTCTCACACACACAGTGTACATTCCCTCTCTTTCTCTTATACATACAGTGTACATTCCCTCTCTTTCTCTCACACACACAGTGTACATTCCCTCTCTTTCTCTCACACACACAGTGTACATTCCCTCTCTTTCTCTCACACACACAGTGTACATTCCCTCTTTTTCTCTCACACACACAGTGTACATTCCCTCTCTTTCTCTCTCTCACACAGTGTACATTCCCTCTCTTTCTCTCACACACACAGTGTACATTCCCTCTTTTTCTCTCACACACACAGTGTACATTCCCTCTCTTTCTCTCACACACACAGTGTACATTCCCTCTTTTTCTCTCACACACACAGTGTACATTCCCTCTCTTTCTCTCTCTCACACAGTGTACATCCCCTCTCTTTCTCTCACACACACAGTGTACATTCCCTCTCTTTCTCTCACACACACAGTGTACATTCCCTCTCTTTCTCTCTCACACACAGTGTACATTCCCTCTCTTTCTCTCTCACACACAGTGTACGTCCCCTCTCTTTCTCTTACACACACAGTGTACATCCCCTCTCTTTCTCTCACACACAGTGTACATTCCCTCTTTTTCTCTCACACACACAGTGTACATTCCCTCTCTTTCTCTCTCTCACACAGTGTACATTCCCTCTCTTTCTCTCACACACACAGTGTACATTCCCTCTCTTTCTCTCTCACACACAGTGAACATCCCCACTCTTTCTCTCACACACACTGTGTACATTCCCTCTCTTTCTCTCACACACACCCAGTGTACATTCCCTCTCTTTCTCTTACACACACTGTGTACATTCCCTCTCTTTCTCTCACACACACAGTGTACATTCCCTCTCTTTCTCTCACACACACAGTGTACATTCCCTCTCTTTCTCTCACACACACAGTGTACATCCCCTCTCTTTCTCTCACACACACAGTGTACATTCCCTCTCTTTCTCTCACACACACAGTGTACATCACCGCTCTTTCTCTCACACACACAGTGTATATCCCCTCTCTTTCTCTCACACACACAGTGTACATTCCCTCTCTTTCTCTCTCACACACAGTGTACATTCCCTCTCTTTCTCTCTCACACACAGTGTACATTCCCTCTCTTTCTCTCACACACACAGTGTACATCACCTCTCTTTCTCTCACACACACAGTGTACATCCCATCTCTTTCTCTCACACACACAGTGTACGTCCCCTCTCTTTCTCTCACACACACAGTGTACATCCCCTCTCTTTCTCTCACACACACAATGTACATCCCCTCTCTTTCTCACACACAGTGTACATTCCCTCTCTTTCGCTCACACACAGTGTACATTCCCTCTCTTTCTCTCTCACACACAGTGTACATTCCCTCTCTTTCTCTTACACACACAGTGTACATTCCCTCTCTTTCTCTCTCACACACACAGTGTACATTCCCTCTCTTTCTCACACACACAGTGTACATTCCCTCTCCTTCTCACACACACAGTGTACATCCCCTCTCTTTCTCTCTCACACACAGTGTACATCCCCTCTCTTTCTCTCTTACACACAGTATACATCCCCTCTCTTTCTCTTACACACATAGTGTACATTCCCTCTCTTTCTCTCACACACATAGTGTACATTCCCTCTCTTTCTCTCACACACACAGTGTACATTCCCTCTCTTTCTCTCACACACACAGTGTACATTCCCTCTCTTTCTCTCTTACACACAGTGTACATCCCCTCTCTTTCTCTCACACACACAGTGTACATCCCCTCTCTTTCTCACACACACACAGTGTACATCCCCTCTCTTTCTCACACACACAGTGTACATCCCCTCTCTTTCTCACACACAAAGTGTACATTCCCTCTCTTTCTCTCACACACAGTGTACATCCCCTCTCTTTCTCTCACACACACAGTGTACATCCCCTCTCTTTCTCTCTCACACACAGTGTACATCCCCTCTCTTTCTCACACACACACAGTGTACATCCCCTCTCTTTCTCACACACACACAGTGTACATCCCCTCTCTTTCTCTCACACACACAGTGTACATCCCCTCTCTTTCTCACACACACACAGTGTACATCCCCTCTCTTTCTCACACACACAGTGTACATCCCCTCTCTTTCTCACACACACAGTGTACATTCCCTCTCTTTCTCTCACACACAGTGTACATCCCCTCTCTTTCTCTCACACACACAGTGTACATCCCCTCTCTTTCTCTCACACACACAGTGTACATCCCCTCTCTTTCTCACACACACACAGTGTACATCCCCTCTCTTTCTCACACACACAGTGTACATCCCCTCTCTTTCTCACACACAAAGTGTACATTCCCTCTCTTTCTCTCACACACAGTGTACATCCCCTCTCTTTCTCTCACACACACAGTGTACATCCCCTCTCTTTCTCTTACATACACAGTGTACATCCCCTCTCTTTCTCACACACACACAGTGTACATTCCCTCTCTTTCTCACACATACACAGTGTACATTCCCTCTCTTTCTCTCACACACACAATGTACATTCCCTCTCTTTCTCCCTCACACACAGTGTACATTCCCTCTCTTTCTCTCACACACAGTGTACATCCCCTCTCTTTCTCTCACACACACAGTGTACATCCCCTCTCTTTCTCTTACATACAAAGTGTACATTCCCTCTCTTTCTCACACACACACAGTGTACATTCCCTCTCTTTCTCACACATACACAGTGTACATTCCCTCTCTTTCTCTCACACACACAATGTACATTCCCTCTCTTTCTCCCTCACACACAGTGTACATTCCCTCTCTTTCTCTCACACACAGTGTACATCCCCTCTCTTTCTCTTACACACACAGTGTACATCCCCTCTCTTTCTATCTCACACACAGTGTACATCCCCTATCTTTCTCTCTCACACACAGTGTACATTCCCTCTCTTTCTCTCTCACACACAGTGTACATCCCCTCTCTTTCTCTCACACACACAGTGTACATTCCCTCTCTTTCTCTCACACACACAGTGTACATTCCCTCTCTTTCTCTCTCACACACAGTGTACATTCCCTCTCTTTCTCTTACACAGACAATGTACATTCCCTCTCTTTCTCACACACACAATGTATATCCCCTCTCTTTCTCACACACACAGTGTACATTCCCTCTCTTTCTCTCACACACATAGTGTACATCCCCTCTCTTTCTCTCACACACAGTGTACATTCCCTCTCTTTCTCTCACACACACAGTGTACATTCCCTCTCTTTCTCTCACACACACAGTGTACATCCCCTCTCTTTCTCTCTCACACACAGTGTACATCCCCTCTCTTTCTCTTACACACACAGTGTACATCCCCTCTCTTTCTCTCACACACAGTGTACATCCCCTCTCTTTCTCTCACACACACAGTGTACATTCCCTCTCTTTCTCTCACACACACAGTGTACATTCCCTCTCTTTCTCTCACACACACAGTGTACATCCCCTCTCTTTCTCTCTCACACACAGTGTACATCCCCTCTCTTTCTCTTACACACACAGTGTACATTCCCTCTCTTTCTCTCACACACACAGTGTACATTCCCTCTCTTTCTCTCACACACACAGTGTACATCCCCTCTCTTTCTCTCACACACACAGTGTACATTCCCTCTCTTTCTCTCACACACACAGTGTACATTCCCTCTCTTTCTCTCACACACACAGTGTACATCCCCTCTCTTTCTCTCTCACACACAGTGTACATCCCCTCTCTTTCTCTTACACACACAGTGTACATCCCCTCTCTTTCTCTCACACACAGTGTACATCCCCTCTCTTTCTCTCACACACACAGTGTACATTCCCTCTCTTTCTCTCACACACACAGTGTACATTCCCTCTCTTTCTCTCACACACACAGTGTACATCCCCTCTCTTTCTCTCTCACACACAGTGTACATCCCCTCTCTTTCTCTCACACACACAATGTACATTCCCTCTCTTTCTCTCTCACACACAGTGTACATCCCCTCTCTTTCTCTCTCACACACAGTGTACATCCCCTCTCTTTCTCTCACACACACAGTGTACATCCCCTCTCTTTCTCTTACACACACAGTGTACATCCCCTCTCTTTCTCTCACACAGTGTTCATTCCCTCTCTTTCTCTCTCACACACAGTGTACATCCCCTCTCTTTCTCTTACACACACAATGTACATTGCCTCTCTTTCTCTCACACACACAGTGTACATTCCCTCTCTTTCTCTCACACACACAGTGTACATCCCCTCTCTTTCTCTCACACACACAGTGTACATTCCCTCTCTTTCTCTTACACATACAGTGTACGTCCCCTCTCTTTCTCTCACACACTCAGTGTACATCCCCTCTCTTTCTCTCACACACACAGTGTACATTCCCTCTCTTTCTCTTACACATACATCGTACATTCCCTCTCTTTCTCTCTCACACACAGTGTACATTCCCTCTCTTTCTCTCACACACACAGTGTAGATCCCCTCTCTTTCTCTTACACATACAGTGTACATTCCCTCTCTTTCTCTCACACACATAGTGTACATTCCCTCTCTTTCTCTCTCACACACAGTGTACATTCCCTCTCTTTCTCTCACACACACAGTGTAGATCCCCTCTCTTTCTCTTACACATACAGTGTACATTCCCTCTCTTTCTCTCACACACACAGTGTACATTCCCTCTCTTTCTCTTACACATACAGTGTACATCCCCTCTCTTTCTCTTACACATACAGTGTACATTCCCTCTCTTTCTCTCACACACACAGTGTACATTCCCTCTCTTTCTCTCTCACACACAGTGTACATTCCCTCTCTTTCTCTCACACACATAGTGTATATCCCCTCTCTTGTTCTCTCACACACAGTGTACATTCCCTCTTTTTCTCTCACACACACAGTGTACATTCCCTCTCTTTCTCTTATACATACAGTGTACATTCCCTCTCTTTCTCTCACACACACAGTGTACATTCCCTCTCTTTCTCTCTCACACACAGTGTACATTCCCTCTTTTTCTCTCACACACACAGTGTACATTCCCTCTCTTTCTCTCTCTCACACAGTGTACATTCCCTCTCTTTCTCTCACACACACAGTGTACATTCCCTCTTTTTCTCTCACACACACAGTGTACATTCCCTCTCTTTCTCTCACACACACAGTGTACATTCCCTCTTTTTCTCTCACACACACAGTGTACATTCCCTCTCTTTCTCTCTCTCACACAGTGTACATCCCCTCTCTTTCTCTCACACACACAGTGTACATTCCCTCTCTTTCTCTCACACACACAGTGTACATTCCCTCTCTTTCTCTCTCACACACAGTGTACATTCCCTCTCTTTCTCTCTCACACACAGTGTACGTCCCCTCTCTTTCTCTTACACACACAGTGTACATCCCCTCTCTTTCTCTTACACACAGTGTACATTCCCTCTCTTTCTCTCACACACACAGTGTACATTCCCTCTCTTTCTCTCTCTCACACAGTGTACATTCCCTCTCTTTCTCTCACACACACAGTGTACATTCCCTCTCTTTCTCTCTCACACACAGTGAACATCCCCACTCTTTCTCTCACACACACTGTGTACATTCCCTCTCTTTCTCTCACACACACCCAGTGTACATTCCCTCTCTTTCTCTTACACACACTGTGTACATTCCCTCTCTTTCTCTCACACACACAGTGTACATTCCCTCTCTTTCTCTCACACACACAGTGTACATTCCCTCTCTTTCTCTCACACACACAGTGTACATCCCCTCTCTTTCTCTCACACACACAGTGTACATTCCCTCTCTTTCTCTCACACACACAGTGTACATCACCGCTCTTTCTCTCACACACACAGTGTACATCACCGCTCTTTCTCTCACACACACAGTGTATATCCCCTCTCTTTCTCTCACACACACAGTGTACATTCCCTCTCTTTCTCTCTCACACACAGTGTACATTCCCTCTCTTTCTCTCACACACACAGTGTACATCACCTCTCTTTCTCTCACACACACAGTGTACATCCCATCTCTTTCTCTCACACACACAGTGTACATTCCCTCTCTTTCTCTCACACATACAGTGTACATTCCCTCTCTTTCTCTTACACACACAGTGTACATTCCCTCTCTTTCTCTTACACACACAGTGTACATCCCCTCTCTTTCTCTCACACACACAGTGTACATCCCCTCTCTTTCTCTCACACACACAGTGTACATCCCCTCTCTTTCTCTCACACACACAGTGTACATCCCCTCTCTTTCTCTCACACACACAGTGTACATCCCCTCTCTTTCTCTCACACACACAGTGTACATTCCCCTTCTTTCTCTCACACACACAGTGTACATCCCATCTCTCTCACACACACAGTGTACATTCCCTCTCTTTCTCTCACACACACAGTGTACGTCCCCTCTCTTTCTCTTACACACACAGTGTACATCCCCTCTCTTTCTCTCACACACACAGTGTACATTCCCTCTCTTTCTCTCACACACACAGTGTACATTCCCTCTCTTTCTCTCTCACACACAGTGTACATTCCCTCTCTTTCTCTCTCACACACAGTGTACATCCCCTCTCTTTCTCTCTCACACACAGTGTACATCCCCTCTCTTTCTCTTACACACACAATGTACATTCCCTCTCTTTCTCTTACACACACAATGTACATTCCCTCTCTTTCTCTCTCACTCACAGTGTACATTTCCTCTCTTTCTCTCTCACACACAGTGTACATTCCCTCTCTTTCTCTCACACACACAGTGTACATCCCCTCTCTTCCTCTCTCACACACACAGTGTACATTCCCTCTCTTTCTCTCACACACACAGTGTACATCCCCTCTCTTCCTCTCTCACACACACAGTGTACATTCCCTCTCTTTCTCTCACACACACAGTGTACATCCCCTCTCTTTCTCTCTCACACACAGTGTACATCCCCTCTCTTTCTCTCTCACACACAGTGTACATCCCCTCTCTTTCTCTCACACACACAGTGTACATCCCCTCTCTTTCTCTCACACACACAGTGTACATTCCCTCTCTTTCTCTCTCACACACAGTGTACATCCCCTCTCTTTCTCTCACACACACAGTGTACATTCCCTCTCTTTCTCTCACACACACAGTGTACATTCCCTTTCTTTCTCTCACACACACAGTGTACATTCCCTCTCTTTCTCTCACACACACAGTGTACATTCCCTTTCTTTCTCTCACACACACAGTGTACATTCCCTCTCTTTCTCTCACACACACAGTGTACATTCCCTCTCTTTCTCTCTCACACACAGTGTAGATCCCCTCTCTTTCTTTCACACACACAGTGTACATCCCCTCTCTTTCTCTCCCACACACAGTGTACATTCCCTCTCTTTCTCTCACACACACAGTGTACATTCCCTCTCTTTCTCTCACACACAGTGTACATTCCCTCTCTTTCTCTCTCACACACAGTGTACATCCCCTTTCTTTCTCTCCCACACACAGTGTACATTCCCTCTCTTTCTCTCACACACACAGTGTACATTCCCTTTCTTTCTCTCACACACACAGTGTACATTCCCTCTCTTTCTCTCTCACACACAGTGTACATCCCCTCTCTTTCTCTCACACACATAGTGTACATCCCCTCTCTTTCTCTCTCACACACAGTGTACATCCCCTCTCTTTCTCTCTCACACACAGTGTACATCCCCTCTCTTTCTCTCTATCACACAGTGTACATTCCCTCTCTTTCTCTCTCACACACAGTGTACATTCCCTCTCTTTCTCTCACACACACAGTGTACATCCCCTCTCTTTCTCTCACACACACAGTGTACATCCCCTCTCTTTCTCTCTCACACACAGTGTACATTCCCTCTCTTTCTCTCTATCACACAGTGTACATTCCCTCTCTTTCTCTCTCACACACAGTGTACATTCCCTCTCTTTCTCTCACACACACAGTGTACATCCCCTCTCTTTCTCTCACACACACAGTGTACATTCCCTCTCTTTCTCTCACACACACAAAGTGTACATCCCCTCTCTTTCTCTCTCACACACAGTGTACATTCCCTCTCTTTCTCTCTCACACACAGTGTACATTCCCTCTCTTCCTCTCTCACACACAGTGTACATTCCCTCTCTTTCTCTCACACACACAGTGTACATTCCCTCTCTTTCTCTCACACACACAGTGTACATCCCCTCTCTTTCTCTCTCACACACAGTGTACATTCCCTCTCTTTCTCTCTCCCACACAGTATACATCCCCTCTCTTTCTCTCACACACACAGTGTACATTCCCTCTCTTTCTCTCACACACACATTGTAAATTCCCTCTCTTTCTCTCTCACACACAGTATACATCCCCTCTCTTTCTCTCACACACACAGTGTACATTCCCTCTCTTTCTCTCACACACACAGTGTACATTCCCTCTCTTTCTCTCACACACACAGTGTAAATTCCCTCTCTTTCTCTCACACACACAGTGTACATCCCCTCTCTTTCTCTCTCACACACAGTGTACATTCCCTCTCTTTCTCTCTCACACACAGTATACATCCCCTCTCTTTCTCTCACACACACAGTGTACATCCCCTCTCTTTCTCTCACACACACAGTGTATATCCCCTCTCTTTCTCTCTCACACACAGTGTACATTCCCTCTCTTTCTCTCACACACACAGTGTACATCCCCTCTCTTTCTCTCACACACACAGTGTACATTCCCTCTCTTCCTCTCTCACACACACAGTGTACACCCCCTTTCTTCCTCTCTCACACACAGTGTACACCCCCTCTCTTCCTCTCACACACACAATGTACATCCCCTCTCTTTCTCTCACACACACAGTGTACATTCCCTCTCTTTCTCTCACAAACACACAGTGTAAATTCCCTCTCTTTCTCTCACACACACAGTGTACATCCCCTCTCTTTCTCTCTCACACACAGTGTACACCCCCTCTCTTCCTCTCTCACACACAGTGTACACCCCCTCTCTTCCTCTCACACACACAATGTACGTCCCCTCTCTTTCTCTCACACAGTGTACATCCCCTCTCTTGCTCTCACACGGTGTACATTCCCTCTCCTTCTCTCACACACACAGTGTACGTCCCCTTTCTTTCTCTCACACACACAGTTTACATTCCCTCTCTTTATCTCACACAGTGTACATCCCCTCTCTTTCTCTCTCACACACAGTGTACATTCCCTCTCTTCCTCTCTCACACACACAGTGTACACCCCCTTTCTTCCTCTCTCACACACAGTGTACACCCCCTCTCTTCCTCTCACACACACAATGTACATCCCCTCTCTTTCTCTCACACACAGTGTACATTCCCTCTCTTTCTCTCACACACACAGTGTACATTCCCTCTCTTTCTCTCACACACACAGTGTACATTCCCTCTCTTTCTCTCACAAACACACAGTGTAAATTCCCTCTCTTTCTCTCACACACACAGTGTACATCCCCTCTCTTTCTCTCTCACACACAGTGTACACCCCCTCTCTTCCTCTCTCACACACAGTGTACACCCCCTCTCTTCCTCTCACACACACAATGTACGTCCCCTCTCTTTCTCTCACACAGTGTACATCCCCTCTCCTTCTCTCACACACACAGTGTACGTCCCCTTTCTTTCTCTCACACACACAGTTTACATTCCCTCTCTTTCTCTCACACAGTGTACATTCCCTCTCTTTCTCTCACACACACAGTGTACATTCCCTCTCTTTCTCTCACACACACAGTGTACATCCCCTCTCTTTCTCTTACACACACAGTGTACATCCCCTCTCTTTCTCTCACACACACAGTGTACATCCCCTCTCTTTCTCTCTCACACACAGTGTACATTCCCTCTCTTTCTCTTACACATACAGTGTACATTCCCTCTCTTTCTCTCACACACAGTGTACATTCCCTCTCTTTCTCTCTCACACACAGTGTACATCCCCTCTCTTTCTCTCACACACACAATGTACATCCCCTCTCTTCCTCTCTCACACACAGTGTACACCCCCTCTCTTCCTCTCTCACACACAGTGTACACCCCCTCTCTTCCTCTCTCACACACAGTGTACACCCCCTCTATTTCTCTCACACACACAGTGTACATTCCCTCTCTTTCTCTCTCACACACAGTGTACATCCCCTCTCTTTCTCTCTCACACACAGTGTACATTCCCTCTCTTTCTCTCTCACACACAGTGTACATTCCCTCTATTTCTCTCACACACATAGTGTACATTCCCTCTCTTTCTCTCACACACACAGTGTACATCCCCTCTCTTTCTGTCACACAGTGTACATCCCCTCTCTTTCTCTCTCACACACTGTGTACATTCCCTCTCTTTCTCTCTCACACACAGTGTACATTCCCTCTCTTTCTCTCACACACACAGTGTACATTCCCTCTTTTCCTCTCACACACACAGTGTACATCCCCTCTCTTTCTCTCTCACACACACAGTGTACATTCCCCCTCTTTCTCTCACACACAGTGTACATTCCCTCTCTTTCTCTCACACACACAGTGTACGTCCCCTCTCTTTCTGTCACACACAGTGTACATTCTCTCTCTTTCTCTCACACACACAGTGTACATTCCCTCTCTTTCTCTCACACACATAGTGTACATTCCCTCTCTTTCTCTCTCACACACATAGTGTACATTCCCTCTCTTTCTCTCACACACACACAGTGTACATTCCCTCTCTTTCTCTCACACACAGTGTACATTCCCTCTCTTTCTCTCTCACACACAGTGTACATCCCCTCTCTTTCTGTCACACACACAGTGTACATTCCCTCTCTTTCTCTCACACACACAGTGTACATGCCCTCTCTTTCTGTCACACAGTGTACATGCCCTCTCTTTCTCTCACACACACAGTGTACATGCCCTCTCTTTCTGTCACACAGTGTACATCCCCTCTCTTTCTGTCACACAGTGTACATGCCCTCTCTTTCTGTCACACAGTGTACATGCCCTCTCTTTCTGTCACACAGTGTACATCCCCTCTTTTTCTCTCACACAGTGTACACCCCCTCTATTTCTCTCACACACATAGTGTACATTCCCTCTCTTTCTCTCACACACACAGTGTACATCCCCTCTCTTTCTCTCTCACACACAGTGTACATTCCCTCTCTTTCTCTCTCACACACAGTGTACATTCCCTCTCTTTCTCTCACACACACAGTGTACATCCCCTCTCTTTCTCTCACACACACAGTGTACATCCCCTCTCTTTCTCTCACACATACAGTGTACATTCCCTCTCTTTCTCTCACACACACAGTGTACATTCCCTCTCTTTCTCACACACACACAGTGTACATCCCCTCTCTTTCTCTCTCACACACAGTGTACATTCCCTCTCTTTCTCTCACACACACAGTGTACATCCCCTCTCTTTCTCTCACACACACAGTGTACATCCCCTCTCTTTCTCTCACACACACAGTGTACATCCCCTCTCTTTCTGTCACACAGTGTACACCCCCTCTATTTCTCTCACACACATAGTGTACATTCCCTCTCTTTCTCTCACACACACAGTGTACATCCCCTCTCTTTCTCTCACACACACAGTGTACATCCCCTCTCTTTCTGTCACACAGTGTACATTCCCTCTCTTTGTCTCACACACACAGTGTACATTCCCTCTCTTCCTCTCTCACACACAGTGTACATCCCCTCTCTTTCTCTCACACACACAGTGTACATCCCCTCTTTTTCTCTCACACAGTGTACATGCCCTTTCTCTCTGTCACACAGTGTACATGCCCTCTCTTTCTGTCACACAGTGTGCATCCCCTCTCTTTCTGTCACACAGTGTGCATCCCCTCTCTTTCTGTCACACACACAGTGTACATTCCCTATTTTCCTCTAAATCACACTGTGTACATTCCCTCTCTTTCTCTCACACAGTGTACATGCCCTCTCTTTCTGTCACACAGTGTGCATCCCCTCTTTTTCTATCATACACGCAGTGTACATCCATTACAACAGTCAGGGGAACATGAGGGGCCTACAAAAAGGAAGTCATGGAGGTAGTGGAAAATATCTCACCTACCAAATACTTGAGTGAGAACACATTCAACAATCGCGCAAATAATGGGCGTGCTTTTGTGGGTGCGCGCATGTGTCGGCGCGTATGTATCAGGCACTGAAACGTGTTTTATAGGCTTCAGCTATATGGTACAGACAAGTGAGGAGCCTAGAGCAATGTTCCTGGATGTTGTCATCTCTAACACTTGCCATATTGCAGAAAGCCTCAACAAGTATTTTCTGTATTGTTTTCCCTCTCATCCTCTGGCTTCTTAGTATCTCCCACAGAGGGGTCCCCTTTAACCTCAGAGTAGTAAGATACTGGCAACAATGAAAACAGTTCTGAACATTCCCTATCCCATATTTGTTGTTTAAGTTCAGTAGATAAGTGTTATCCTAAATCCCTTATGTTCTCATGAGCCTTAACAGCAATATTTATGGTATAAGATGTAGGAGGCTTAACCTTTTTACAGGGGGAAGGAGGACTATGTGTTGAAACAGCAAACTGGGGTAAGACCACCGGAACATAACCAGAAGTCACAATGGACGTCCAGAAGCAGGTGCGATGGAAGAACCCATGCCAAGGAAGGATTGGGAGCTAAATAAATTGCAAAAAATGCGGTAACAGATGTTACATTCTAACTTGTTCAAGAAAACATAACCTTGTTAGGGTACAGAAGGCATAAAAAAAGAAGCAGCCCCCCAGTACCTGACACAAACTGAGACCCTTGCTCCCACTGCAGGTAGAGTCTCCTGAATCTACTATCTACTATCATGTAACCTAAACTTGATGATCTAGACTTGGTGCAGTGGTGACAGCAACTATGTTAAGTCCTACCTCTGGATGGGAATGCCTAGACTGACAGCTGGATCTGCTATATGTAATTGAATGATCCCTAGGTCTATGGGTTGGCAGAACCATTGGCCGGGCTACTGGAAGCATTGCCTGAGCTACTGTCACCAGCAACCGGGCGCCCAAATGGTACATTGAGCATTCCCAGTAAAAGTCTATATGGCATGAAGCACAAGGGCTCCTAGGCTATGCCTTCTTCCTTCCTCCAGGGGTCACTTCGCCTCTCTCTCACACATACATTGCACATTCCCCCACACTGTTACACACCGTGTATATTTCTTCTCTCTCACACACACATATTTGTTCATCATGAACATGATTAACCCAAGATCTCTCACACAAGATCTCTCACGCACCCTCCCACCCCCCACATATCCACCTTCATACACCCGCACACAGAAAGCCGGAGACCTCTGAGAACATTACGTTTTGAAATAAACAAGTAAAGATGTGTTTAGAAACAGAGTGTTCTGAAATAAACAAGTAAGATGCAATTACAAAACTTGATCAGTTATATTATTAACTGAACTCAACAAAACCTTCTGCAAACTTGTAAGTTGTTTGATCATATTTTATGCAGGCAGATGTAGAAAGTCACGTTATATTCAGATAACAGGATGACACATATTACAATATGTCAGCACTTACTCTCTGCCTTATTGATACATAGCTAGATAGGTAGCCAGAGCTTGTTATCTTTACCAACATGAGTAGATCGGTTCTCAGAGTTCTGAATATCTTACTAGTTTTTGTGGGGTAAGAGTAGGATAGGGAAAGAGGATTGGGGAGGTGGGAAGTGGGGAAGGGGGTTTCCATAGGTAAATAGCACAATTTTGATTCAGTAGCCAAACAGAGCTGTTAAGCACTAGTTAATAAATTTATGTTTAAATATGCAATTCAGCACTTAGGTAGTTTATTTTCATATTTAAAACAGGAAACCTTCCAGGTACCTTTAAAAATAAATTGTAAATGGACAATCATCTAATCAAGAAGTGGCTAGATATACAGTTGCATCAGGTTATAATCAACAGGTTAATAGCTAATTAAAGGCTAATGTCCGGCTTTTTAACAAGGTGAGTTGTTCCTATTGTGTGCTAAATTGTGTGCCATTATGCTATATTGTTTAGGCAAGTTAGTAATTCTAAACTATTAACAGTAACATATCAAGTCCTATTAAGAGAGTCAGGTACTCAAAGCTGAGCCAATGGTATAATATCAATGCTCATACATGGTGCAGTGTAATCATACAATGTGTACGCTACCTACTTTATTGCTCAATGGAAAGTAGTATGTTTAACTGGATGTTTGGGGACAAGAGGGTTAAGATGTTATGGAGTATGATTTAATTGGTACTCCTTATTCAAGGAGGGTAAGTACTAGGAGTAATAAGGGACCTGTCAATTCTCTGGTTCTTCTGTTGAGTATGTGGATTCACCTAGTTAGCTGTGTGCAGTGTTGTGTTCTGTGTCCAGTGTGTACATCTCTTTCCATGGTGCATCAGGATTATATTGATGAGGATGGCTGCTGTTTTTCTTTTGGGTGGGGGGGTGCATTGAAAATTGAGGCTAGTGGGCAGGTTATCTCCCAAGATGGTAGACTGACGATCATGCAGCATAGCTAGTCTGATGCTTGGTTGCTTTGAGTTCTGGGTGGTGACCTGTGATAACTCAATGAGAGATTCAGGTTCTGATGGCATATTCAGCAAGCTTCTTTATTCCATGCATTGCTCATTATGGGTCAAAAGGTGCCTCTATGTATTGTGCCAAGTTTTCTTTCCCTCCAATGCTCTCAAATCTGGGAAGTTTTCCAAAAATGTGTTTTTCTTTGCCTCTGTCCGTGGGACATGGATATGTGAGTTTGTTTTGCTACCTTATCATGGTGAAGTTTTTCTTGTGTCTCAGTGCAGCTGTGAACTAGACCATGTAGGGCCACCCATGATCAGCAGGTTGTCGCAGAGATGTCAGACAAATTATTGGAGTCACGGATCCCTATTCAGGGCCTGGATCCTGGTGCATAAGCCACCAAAGAGGACATACAAAATTGGTAGGGGAATTATATTGCCACATGGAAAATGTGAGCAGGTGGGTGGTGGGGTGAATAGCCCAAAACATAGGGCCATAGTGTACCACAATGAGTCATATGGTCTTGTGGCATATGTCTCTGCCTTATCCTATATACTATATGTAATTCCCCATGTTATATTACTGTGTTCTGTGTTATGATTATACTGTAACTGAATGGTAATGAAACAGTTAAACAAAATAGGTCTACAATGAGACATTGTAGACAGACAGGAACCAGTGATTGTATTGTAACCTGTTTTGTCCCATTGTTTGCCAGTTAAGCTAATTACATCTTTGATGTGTTCCCAGGTGCCAGACAGGATGATAATGTTGAACCCCATCTGGGATCAACTCATGTAATTGCCTGCCACACCCTCTCATTGTTACATTGTGTACCCCCGCCTTGTATCAATCCCTATAAATATTGTTGACTTTTCAAAAATAAATCAGTTCACTCCTGAGACATATAGAAATGGTATGTTATCTTATTTGCTCCTGGTGGCTGTGATACTGAACTTATCTCCACCCTGCAAGTAACTTGTCCTGGTCACTACCATAGGAAGGTTACTGAGACTCCTGGAAGTGTTGATTCCTGATGGAGAGACCCTGACTGATACAAAAGCCAGATATCAGGGTGCTGGTGCCAAGATTTCCAAGAACCCAAAAGTTCCTTGTGGGTAGTTAACATGTAGTCTATAGCAGGTGGTCCTGGGCAGGTGGCCCTTGTCACAACCTCTAACTTTTACTCAAAAGTTCTCCCCTCAGTCATTTTCTTGCCTGCTCCTCCTCTCTTGCTAAGATGCTTTTCTCTCTTGTGGCTGGCATCTACATGTCTCATTTATTTGTTTCCTGTCCATAATATCCCCATCAATCTCCCCACTCTTCAGCTACCTTATTTTTTTTATCCCAACTTTCCTCTTACCAAGTCTTTTCTCAATCTTCACCGCCATTCTTCCTGTCATCCAATGTTGCTCTTTCCAGTAATTGCTTTTTCACCCAATTTTCTAATTCCAACCTTTCCTCTACCTGTCATCTCCTCTTCCACAGGTCTTCCCCTCCCCATTCCTTCTTCCATGTATGTTATTATCCTCCAATCATGCTTCCTTAAAATCTTCTTCCACACTCTTTCTCTCCCCCTACCCACTTCTCCCCATTTTTTATTTTTACCCAACTGTCCTCTCCCTCTGCCTAAGTCTTATTTATTTTTACCCCTAGCCTTACTCTCCCACAGACCTCCAAACCTCTTTTAACTAAAGCTTCTTCTGCTAAATGTTCCTTTCTCCAAATCTTCATCTTTCTAAATCTTCCTCTCCTCCAATCTTCCTTACTCCAATATAATATATTCCACTCTTCTTAGACTATAATTCTGCTCTCTCCCAATCTTCCTCACCAACAATCTTTCTCTTCCACTTTTTTTGCAAACAATTTTCCTCTATCACCATCTTCATTTACCCCAATAATGCTCTCTCAAACCTTCTCTCCCAGTTTTTCAAAACTTCATCTCCCCAAATATTCTTCTTGCAGAATATACTCCTCTTCCAATATTTTTCTTTCCTAATCTTCATTTACCCTTATGGTTCTCTGACCAATTCTTCATCTCCCCTAATATTTCTCTTTCATACTCTCTCCTGATCTTCCTCTCTTTAATCTTATTCTCTACAAACCGTCTTCTTCCAACATTACTGTCTCCAAATTTCCTTTCTCCAATCCCCCTCTCTACAGAAAACTTAAAATTAATGATATCTCAAAACTGTTTGGTAGTGTGTATCTTCTTAGTTGTAAAATACAAGATAGTATGAAAGAGGAAACCTTGTAAATTACTAATATGGAAAGAAGTGCATAATAATGTATGCACCATAGGACTCTGGGAAAAGATAAAATAAATGTCTATAATACAATCTATAAAAATCTATAATAAAACATGCCTTTACCTATGGGAAAATATATAGAAAAAAGACCACTTGGGAACTATGACTAGTTCAATATTAGGCTAACGATGGGTATAAATGTATTTTTATATAATTTTTATTCATTATGAAGTCTAAATAATCCTCCTCTACCTCAATCTTACTCTCCCAGTCCTCCACTTCCCCACTTTTCTTTTCTTCTGATCGTTCTCTCCCCGAACTTCCTAGACCCCATATCTTCCTCTTCCTCATATATTCCTCTCTTCTAATCTTCCTCTCTCCCAGTCCTTATCTCTCCCATTTTTTGCTCTCTTCCAGTCCCTCAAATCTTCCTCTCTCCTAATCCTCCTCTCCTTCAATCTTACTCTCACTCACTCTTCCTCTATCCCAATTTTCCTCTTTCCAAGACTTTTTTCTCCCAATTGTCCTTTCCTCTAAGTATTCCATTCTCAAAGTCTTCATCTACCCCATATATTCCTCTCCCCAAACTTCCTCTCTCCCAATTTTCCTATTCCTCACTTTTCTTTCCATCCAATCCTCCTCTCTCTTAATCTCCCTCACACCAATCTCCCTGGCCTCCAATCTTTCTTTACCCAAACTTATTATTTTACAAACTTCCCATCTCACCATATTCCTATCGCCCATATCTCCTTCTCTCCCAATCTTCATCCCACCAACTCTTGCACTCTTCCAATGCTCCTCTATTGCAATTCCCTAAATCAATCTTACTCTCCCCCACTCTTCTTCTTTCCCAATTTTCCTCTTTCCAAAACTTTCTTTCTCCCAATCGTCCTGTCCTCCATGTATTCTCTAAGCCTTCATCTACCCCATATCTTCCTCTCCCCAAACTTCCTTACTCCAATTCTTCTCTTCCCTACTTTTCTTTTCCTCTATCTCTCTCTCTGAGTCTTCTTCACCTCCAATCTTCCTATCGCCCATATCTAGCTCTACCTCATATCTTCCTCCCCCCATCTTCCTCTATTCAAAGCTACCCTCCTCTCAATCTTCCTCTTTCTCAATCTTCCTCTCAATAGTCCTCTCTTCCAATAGTCCTCTCCCTCAATATTCCTTTATCCAAATTCTCTCCCAATGTTTCTCCTAATCTTCCTCTCCCTAATATCTTCCTCTCTTACACTTTTCTTTCCTTGCAATCTTCATTTCTCCCACTTTCCTTTCTTCCAATTCTCCTCTTTCCAAAATTCCTTTCCCCCATATACCGCCCTAGCTCCAATCTTCCTCTCTACCACTCTATCTCCCTTTTTGTGGATCATTTATCTCCCTTCTTTGTGTTTCCCCCCTTTTCCCTTAATCCCCCCCCATCTCATTATAACAAGCACATTATTAGGTCCTTATACTTCAAGTGGACAGAAAAATCCATTCATTTTTGTTCTTAGCTAAATAATCAAATACATTATAAATGGAGAGCTGTAAACCTTCCACATGCTCATTATTGACTATAATCACATCAATAACTGTATATGAAAACTTATAAAGAGCAATAATGGTGTTAAAATCATTATTTAAGCCACACTCTTCAATAGAACACTTATATATCTAAATATAGCAATATGGACAGGCTCTATAGCTTTTCAATGCTTCAAAAAGAAATTAATTAAGACGTTCCTATTCTCCTTTATTCACAATTTCAGTTTACTTTATCTTAATTGTCTGTACATTTTATAGAATTTTGAGGCTTAAAATAATTCAAATAAATTCATATAATGGTACCTGTGTTTTTGTTCTTCCATTAATTTGCAATACCACTCATTTAACTATCTAAAAAAAATGTACTCATTAATAAAACTTCATTTTTCTACCTCCAGTCAGATATTTTATTTAGTCACAGCATATTGGCTAGTAGTAGTTTATTAGCTTGTATCACTGGCAGCACCATCAGAGTCCTGGAGGGTCTATTACCCTCGTCTGAGTGGTCATTTTTATCAACAACATTAAGATTGTCTTAACCCTTTTTAAAGGACAACTGTATAGGAAAAAAATCTATTTTGAAGAACAAAACTTGTTTTTAGAATGTGAAAAAATAATAATCCAGCTGCTAACTAATTAATTATATATCTGCAGCTATTTTAGTTTCCAGTGATGTATTTCCTGAGATGACATAAAAAGCTCTGGTGCAACCAATTACCTTCAGAAGTCACATCATTAGTGAAATGCTGTCCACCTGTGTGCAATCTAAGTGTCACATGATCTGTCATTACATATACACACCTTTTTTGAAAGGCCCCAGAGGCTGCAACACCTAAGCAAGAGGCACCACTAACCAAACACTGCCATGAAGACCAAGGAACTCTGCAAACAAGTAAGGGACAATGTTGCTGAGAAGTACAAGTCAGGGTTAGGTTATAAAAAATATCCAAATCTTTGATGATTCCCAGGAGCACCATCAAATCTATCATAACCAAATGGAAAGAACATGGCACAACAGCAAACCTGGGAAGAGACGGCCATCCACCAAAACTCATGGACCGGGCAAGGAGGGCATTAATCAGAGAGGCAGCACAGAGACCTAAGGTAACCCTGGAGGAGCTGCAGAGATCCACAGCAGAGACTGGAGTATCTGTACATAGGACGACAATAAGCCGTACGCTCCATAGAGTTGGGCTTTATGGCAGAGTGGCCAGAAGAAAGCCATTACTTTCAACAAAAAACAAAATGGCATGTGGGAGACTCCCAAAATGTATGGAGGAAGGTGCTCTGGTAAGATGAGACTAAAATCGAACTTTTCGGCCATCAAAAAAAACGCTATGTCTGGCGCAAACCCAACACCTCACATCACCCAAAGAACACCATCCCCACAGTGAAACATGGCGGTGACAGCATCATGCTGTGGGGATGTTTTTCAGCAGCCGGGACTGGGAAACTGGTCAGAGTTGAGGGAAAGATGGATGGTGCTAAATACAGGGATATTCTTGAGCAAAACCTGTACCACTCGTGCGTGATTTCAGGCTAGGACGGAGGTTCACCTTCCAGCAGGACAATGACCCCAAGCACACTGCTAAAGCAACACTTGGGGGGTTTAAGGGGAAACATATAAATGTGTTGGAATGGCGGAGTCACAGCCCAGACCTCAATCCAATGGAAAATCTGTGGTCAGACTTAAAGATTGCTGTTCATAAGCTCAAACCATCCAACTTGAAGGAGCTGGAGCAGTTTTGCAAGGAGGAATGGGCAAAAATCCCAGTGGTAAGATGTGGCAAGCTCATAGAGACTTAACCAAAGTGACTTGGAGCTGTGATTGCTGCAAAAGGTGGCTCCATGAAGTATTGACTTTAGGGGGGTGAATAGTTATGCACATTGACTTTTTCTGTTATTTTGTCCTATTTGTTGTTTGCTTCACAATAAAAAAAAAAAACATCTTCAAAGTTGTGGCTTGTTCTGTAAAGTAAATGATGCAAATCCTCAAACAATCCATGTTATATCCAGGTTGTGAGGCAACAAAACACGAAAAATGCCAAGGGGGGTGAATACTTTTGCAAGGCACTTTATGTCAGTATTCTCATTAGCTCTTGGAAGCTGCAGGCTTAAAAGAAAATTAGCAGGCTGCAGTACATAATAAGTATATATACATATACTAGCGACTTGCCAGTCAAAAATTATGGGGCAATAAAATTGTAAGGCAGGTAATGCTGTTTGCCACAGACAGTAATTTTTTTGGTGGTCTGGGATCCTTTGGCGCTCATTGCGAGGCTCTTGGTTGTTGTATTTTTTTTATCAGAGGCGCTTTAGTTGTCATTGTAAGGTCGGCTCTTATGTGCTTTTTGCGCTTATTGCAAGGCTCTCCCTTGGTGTAGTTTGTGTCTTATAAGCAGCCTTGGCGCTCGTTGTGAGGCGCAAAGTGAATGGCTTTTGTGTTTATTGCGATAGTGTTTTTTTGTGTGTTTTTTTGTGTGTTTTTTTGTATGCTAATTAAATAAGTAATACATTAATAAATTGTAAGTAATTTATGACGGAAGCATTGTGCGGAAGAGCTGACAATCTGTTTTGATGTTCCTGCAGCATACAATGTCGGTTTGCAGTGTTGTGGAGCTGAGGTGTAAGTGTCAGCAATGTGTGCAGTGTGTAGTGTAAATAGGCCGCGTGCGCGAGGTGAAGCCATTAGTGTAGCCGTGTACTTCTGCATTGTGTAAGTTAGTGTTGTAAAATGGCGGTGAATGTGTGTGTGGTACGCGGGTGTGGATGATTTAGCGTCCTTGGTAAGAGTGTGTCTTGTACCTTGTACAGCTTTTTGGAAAAGTTGTATGTGTTGGTGGTGTTTTGCAGCTTTAGGGGTCTTGTAGCCTCTTTTTGTTTTTTTCTCTCACTTAGGGGATTTTCATGTGTCTAAACTCAGGAATTTGGACTTAAACTGAGGTGTAACTTCACTTTTTGTGGATTGGGATATAGACTGACCTTTGCCAATCTACTGGCATAATTATTTCAGCATAAGGCAAGCAAAACTGTAGCACCATCTTCTTTTAGCATTTTAAATAGTTCCGCTGGGATTCCATCAACACCTGCATCCTTGTTATCACAAGACCTAGGTTCAATCCTACCTTACTCTCCAAGATGTCTGGCTCAAATTCATTGGACAAACTACTGAGTTAAGATCCTTTCTGTATAGATCTTCAGTGTATTGCTGCCACCTCTTCTTTATCTAATCTGCTTCTGTTAAGTCCCTACCATTTTGTGTTTTATCACACCCACTTTGGCATGAAACGTGCCTTTGAGATCCCCAATTTTCTTGAAGAGATCTCTTGACTTTCCCATTCTGTCATCTTCCTCGATCTCATTACCTAATTCATTATAGAAAGTCTCCTTTTCTCTTCTTGCTACCCTCCGGAACTCTGTTGCGGTTTTCTGGACAATGTCACAAACATCTGTCCAAAGTTCTTCAGGGATACCTACCGTACCTAGACCCTTTAATCTATTCTCACAGGGGTATTATTTATTGCATATCTGTTTTTAGTCTTATTATTTTACCTCTTTTCTCATATTATTTGTGAACTTTGCTATAAGATACTGGTGATCTGAGAAGCAGTCATCTCCAGGTCTTGTTTTTGCTGACTGTATAGAGCTCCTCCATCTTTGGCTACAAAGTATATAGTCAATCTGATTTCTATATTGTTCATCTGGGAATGTCCATGTGTAGAGTCTTCTCGGAGTCTGTTGTAAGGGTATGTTTGCTATGACCAGAGAATTACCTTGACATAATTCTAATAAACACTGCCGGGCTTCATTTTGTACTCGAAGGTCAAACTCGCCTATTATTCCAGGTAACCTGGAAAAATATCTATGAGGTGTTGAATATCCTTGTAGAACTTGACACCTTCAGCCTCTTCAGCATCCATGGTTGGTGCATAGACTTGGATCACTGTGATATTAAATGGCTTGCCTTAACGTTGATTTGAAATAATTCTGTTATTTATTGGGTTGTAACTGAGCAATGCTTTGGCTGCCATTTGATTGATTTTAAGGTCTACTCCATTTATTTTGCAGGATTCTTGGGCAGCACAGAAGATCTGGTTGTTATCTGATATAAATGTCCAATTCCAGTCCATTTGAGTTCAATAATTCCAAGGATATCAATGTTTAATCTTGTCCTCTCCTTCATGACCATGTCCAGTTTGCCTTGGTTCATAGTTCAAACATTCCAGGTTCCAAAGCTGAATTGTTATTTGCGGCATCGGACTCTCCTTTCCCCTACTGTAACATTCACAGCTGGGTGTCCTTTGAACTTTGGTCCAAACATTTTATTAGATCTGGTGCTACTCGTACTTGACCTCTGCTCTTCCCCAGTAATGTGGTAGTCATCTTCATGTGCCATATCATTATGTCTCTGGTTGTGCTTATCCATATGGTTTTCTTAGCAAAGATACTAGATCCATGACAGAGAAATAGTAGATTGGCGAGAAGAAGGTTGCAGAAATAAACTGACAGGAAAAGTGAGGGAAAGGAAGATTAGAGTGAAGAAAGAATAAATGGCAGGAACATCTAGTGAGGGAAAATGGGTAAAGGAGAAAATTGGGGGAATGAGAACATGTGAACTTATTTCTCTCTCTCTTAGACTCTATCTCATTGTCATCTCTCTCAGTTGCTATCTCTCTTTGATGACCTCTCTCTCATAGCCAGGATATCTCTTACCTAGTATCTCTATTATGTAGAATCTCTCTGACTTTGGCCCGATCCATGGTGCTGATCTCCTCAAGCTCCTCTTGTTTGTCTGTCCATTAATAGCAGTGACCATTAATGCAGTAGACTGTAGTGATGTCGCAAACATAACATTTTTGGTTCGCGAACCGCGAACGCGAACCGCCGCAAATGTTTGCGAACCGGCGAACCCGGCGAACCGCCATAGACTTCAATGGGCAGGCGGATTTTAAAAGCCACAGGGACTCTTTCTGGCCACAATAGTGATGGAAAAGTTGTTTTAAGGGTACTAACACCTGGACTGTGGCATGCCGGAGGGGGATCCATGTCAAAACTCCCACAGAAAATTACATAGTTGATGCAGTCTGGTTTTAATCCATAAAGGGCATAAATAACATCCCCCTCCATCATCATCCTCCCCTGTATCTCTTTACCCCCTCCCTCATCATCCTCCCCTGTGTCTCTTTCCCCCCTTCCTCATCACCCTCCCCTGTGTCTCATCCCCCCTCCCTCATCATCCTCCCACCTCCCTCATCATCCTCCCCTGTATCTCTTTACCCCCTCCCTCATCATCCTCCCCTGTGTCTCTTCACCCCTCCATCATCATCCTCCCCTGTGTCTCATCCCCCCTCCCTCATCATCCTCCCACCTCCCTCATCATCCTCCCCTGTATCTCTTTACCCCCTCCCTCATCATCCTCCCCTGTGTCTCTTTGCCCCATTCCTCATCACCCTTTCCTGTGTCTCATCCCCCCTCCCTCATCATCCTCCCACCTGCCTCATCATCCTCCCCTGTATCTCTTTACCCCCCTCCCTCATCATCCTCCCCTGTGTCTGTTTCCCCCTCCCTCATCATCCTCCCCTGTGTCTGTTTCCCCCTTCCCTCATCATCCTCCCATGTGTCTCTTCCCCCCTCCCTCATCATCCTCCCCCCTCCCTTGATGATAAGGGGGGGAAGAGACACAGGGATAAGTGTGAGGGGTGTTAGGGTAAGGGGTGTTAGGGATAAGGGTGAGGGGGTTAGGTGTTAGGGTGAGGGGTGTTAGGGATAAGTGTGAGGGGTGTTAGGGTGAGGGGTGTTAGGGATAAGTGTAAGGGGTGTTAGGGGAGGCATGTTAGGAATAAGTGTGAGGGGTGTTAGGTCTTAGGGATAAGTGTGAGGGGTGTTAGGGTTAGGTGTTAGGGTTAAGTGTTATGGATAAGTGTGAGGGGTGTTAGGGTTAGGGTGAGGGGTGTTAGGGATAAGTGTGAGGGGTGTTAGGGTTAGGGTGAGGGGTGTTAGGGTTAGGTGTTAGGTTTAGGTGTTAGGGATAAGTGTGAGGGTTGTTAGGGTTAGGGGTGTTAGGGATAAGTGTAAGGGGTGTTAGGGTTAGGTGTTAGGGTTAGGTGTTAGGGATAAGTGTGAGGGGTGTTAGGGTTAGGGGTGTTAGGGATAAGGGTGAGGGGGTTAGGTGTTAGGGTGAGGGATGTTAGGGATAAGTGTGAGGGGTGTTAGGGTTAGGGTGAGGGGTGTTAGGGATGAGTGTTAGGGTGAGGGGTGTTAGGGATAAGTGTGAGGGATGTTAGGGTTACGGTGAGGGGTGTTAGGGATAAGTGTGAGGGGTGTTAGGGATAAGTGTGAGGGTGTTAGGGTTAGGGTGAGGGGTGTTAGGGATAAGTGTGAGGGATGTTAGAGTTAGGGTGAGGGGTGTTAGGGATGAGTGTAAGAGGTGTTAGGGTTAGGTGTTAGGGTTAGGTGTTAGGGATAAGTGTGAGGGGTGTTAGGGTTAGGGTGAGGGGTGTTAGGGATAAGTGTAAGGGGTGTTAGGGTTAGGTGTTATGGTTAGGTGTTAGGGATAAGTGTGAGGGGTGTTAGGGTTAGGGTGAGGGGTGTTAAGGATAAGTGTGAGGGTGTTAGGGTTAGGGTGAGGGGTGTTAGGGATAAGTGTAAGGGGTGTTAGGGTTAGGTGTTAGGGTTAGGTGTTAGGGATAAGTGTGAGGGGTGTTAGGGTTAGGGGTGTTAGGGATAAGTGTGAGGGGTGTTAGGGTTAGGGTGAGGGGTGTTAGGGATAAGTGTAAGGGGTGTTAGGGTTAGGTGTTAGGGATAAGTGTGAGGGGTGTTAGGGTAAGCGGTGTTAGGGATAAGTGTAAGGGGTGTTAGGGTTAGGTGTTAGGGTTAGGTGTTAGGGATAAGTGTGAGGGGTGTTAGGGTTAGGTGTTAGGGTTAGGTGTTAGAGATAAGTGTGAGGGGTGTTAGGGTTAGAGTGAGGGGTGTTAGGGATAAGTGTGAGGGGTGTTAGGGTTAGGGTGAGGGGTGTTAGGGATAAGTGTGAGGGGTGTTAGGGTTAGGGTGAGGGGTGTTAGGGATAAGTGTAAGGGGTGTTAGGGTTAGGTGTTAGGGATAAGTGTAGGGGTGTTAGGGTTAGGGTGAGGGGTGTTAGGGATAAGTGTAAGGGGTGTTAGGGTTAGGTGTTAGGGTTAGGTGTTAGTGATAAGTGTGAGGGGTGTTAGGGTTAGGTGTTAGGGTTAGGTGTTAGAGATAAGTGTGAGGGGTGTTAGGGTTAGAGTGAGGGGTGTTAGGGATAAGTGTGAGGGGTGTTAGGGTTAGGGTGAGGGGTGTTAGGGATAAGTGTGAGGGGTGTTAGGGTTAGGGTGAGGGGTGTTAGGGATAAGTGTAAGGGGTGTTAGGGTTAGGTGTTAGGGATAAGTGTGAGGGGTGTTAGGGTTAGGGTGAGGGGTGTTAGGGATAAGTGTAAGGGGTGTTAGGGTTAGGTGTTAGGGATAAATGTGAGGGGTGTTAGGGTTAGGGTGAGGGGTGTTAGGGATAAGTGTGAGGGGTGTTAGGGTGAGGGGTGTTAGGGATAAGTGTGAGGGGTGTTAGGGTAAGGGGTGTTAGGGATAAGGGTGAGGGGGTTAGGTGTTAGGGTGAGGGGTGTTAGGGATAAGTGTGAGGGGTGTTAGGGTTAGGGTGAGGGATGTTAGGGATAAGTGTGAGGGGTGTTAGGGTTAGGGTGAGGGGTGTTAGGGATAAGTGTGAGGGTTGGTAGGGTTAGGGTGAGGGGTGTTAGGGATAAGTGTGAGGGGTGTTAGGGTTAGGGTGAGGGGTGTTAGGGATAAGTGTGAGGGGTGTTAGGGTTAGGTGTTAGGATGATGGGTGTTATGGATAAGTGTGACGGGTGTTAGGGTTGGGTGCTAAGGTGAGGGGAGGATGATGATAAGGGGGGTAGAGACACAGGGGTGTCCTTGCATCAGAGATCAAAAGAGTCCTCAGGACTGTATTGCACACTGTGTACAGTAGCCTAGCTATGGTTTTCCCTATTGATGCAGTATCACCTACACTCAGCCTATTCTCAGTAAGACTGCAAGTTAGTTATGATTCCAAAATGGCTGCTGTCCATGAGTTAGAAGGCTCTGGAAGGGAGTGTATGCTGCTGATTGGCTGGAATGTGTCTGCTGACTGTGACATGCAGGGTCAAAGTTTGCTCAATGATAAAGTATAGGGGGCGGGTCGAATATCGCATATGTTCGCAGTTCGCCGCGAACGCGAACATGCTATGTTCGCCGGGAACAGTCCGCCGGCGAACTATTCGGGACATCTCTAGTAGACTGTCCTTTAAAATTATATTTTTTGGCAAAAGATTTGCTTTTCTTTATGGAAATAAACTTTATTAGTCATGTTCAAAAAGGCGTTGGATAAAAATGAATTAAACTCCACTAATAGAGGAAATAAAAACTATATTTTTAGGGATTTTTTATTTCCTCTATTGGTGGTTTAATTCATTTTTATCTAGCGCCTTTTTGATTAATAAAGTGTATTTCCTACACACATAAAAAAAATGTTGTACATAGATTGGTACTAAGGGAAATTTTGCAGTAAATATTAGCTTTTCTGTTGTTTGCCTATGTTTTTTTTATTTTTTAAACAATGAACTAATAACAGGTTTAGAATGAAGTATATAGTTACATAGTTACATAGTAATTAAGGTTGAAAAAAGACTTTCAGTCTATCAAGTTCAACCTGTTAAGATCTCCTCTGATCTGCAATATGCGGATTAGTTATTAATTAAATTATTGATTAAATAATTATTAATAGTATAGTATTGGAGAATGAATAAAGAGTTAGTCCATCAAGTTCAACCTTTTTAGATCTCTATTGATCTTTTTAATTTGGACTATTTATTATTATTGTTAATTGTTAATTATTGTTAATTGATCCAGAGGAAGGCAAACATAAAAAAAAAAAAACCATTGAAACTTTGCCAATTGTCTCATAAGGGGAAAAAAAAGCAAAATTCCTTCCTGACCCCAGAAACTGGCAATCAAATTTCTCCCTGGATCAATATTCCTTGCTAGTTATCTAGGATAGCCTTGAATGCCCTCTTTATTCAGAAATGTATCTAACCCCTTTTTGAAGTTGTCTATCGAATTCGCTGTCACCACCTCCTTTGGTAGAGAATTCCACAGTTTAACCACCCTAACTGTGAAGAACCCTTTTCTTTGTTTAAGGTGAAATCTTTTTTCCTCTAACCTCAACGGATGTCCTCTTGTCAGTTGAAAATCTCTTGCTACAAAAAGTTCACTAGACAAAGCCTTATTTTGACCCTGGATGTATTTAAATAACGTAATCATATCTCCTCTTAGACGCCTTTTTTCTAGCGAAAATAAGTTTAATTTTGCTAGTCTTTCTTCATAACTTAGCCCCTCCATTCCCCTTATTAGTTTTGTAGCCCTTCTCTGTACTTTTTCCAGCTCTAAAATGTCTTTTTTGTGAGGTGTTGCCCAAAATTGTACTCCATATTCCAAATGAGGGCGTACTAGAGATTTGTATAGTGGCAGAATTATATCTTCTTCCCTGGCTTCTATACCCTTCCTAATACATGCTAATATTTTATTTGCCTTTGCAGCCGCTGCTTGGCTTTGAGCGCTGTTACCTAGGTGGTTGTCCACTAGTACTCCCAAATCCCTTTCAATATCTGATACCCCTAGATTTGCTCCATTAAGATTATAGATTGCTTGGCTATTGTTCCTTCCCAAATGCATAACCTTACATTTATTTGTATTAAATCTCATCTGCCATTTAGCCGCCCATTTCTCTAATTTATGCAAATCCTTTTGTAGGGAAAGTACATCATTATCTGATTTTATTACCTTGCACAACTTAGTGTCATCAGCAAAAATGGAGACACTACATTCGAGTCCTACTTCAATGTCATTAATAAATATGTTAAAAAGGAGAGGACCCAATACTGAGCCCTGAGGAACCCCACTTATCACATTAGACCAATCGGAGTATGTTCCATTTACAACAACCCTTTGCTTCCTGTCTTTTAGCCAGCTCTCGATCCATGAGCAGATATTTACTGCAATTCCTGTATCCCTTAGTTTGCTCACTAGTCTTCCATGTGGCACTGTATCAAATGCCTTTGAAAAATCTAAAAAGACTACATCCACTGAGTTGCCCTGATCCAAGTTCCTACTAACCTCCTCATAAAAACTAATTAGATTGGACTGACACGACCTTTCCTTCATAAATCCATGTTGACTGCTACCTATGATCCTGTTCAAATAGACATATTCTTGTTTTATGTCCCTTATTAACCCTTCTAAAAGCTTCCCAACTACAGAAGTGAGGCTCACTGGTCTATAATTCCCCGGATTTGCTCTAGATCCCTTCTTAAATATAGGTATCACCTCTGTTTTTCTCCAGTCATCTGGTAGAGACCCTGTAGTGAGCGAGTCTTTAAAGATTAGATTTAATGGTTTGGCTATTGCAGAACCCAGCTCCCTCAGTACCCTTGGATGTATTCCATCAGGACCTGGGGCTTTATTAACATTTATTTTCTCCAACCTCTTTTGTATTTCTTCCTGCGTTAACCAATTATTTAGTGAAGGTAGTGTAGCCCCATTATGTTGCAGTGTCCCAACCACTGGTACCTCCCTTGTGTAAACCGACGAAAAGAACCTATTTAGCTCATCTGCCTTTTCCTGGTCACTAATTATCAGATGGCCTCTGTCACATTGTAATGTTCCTATCGATTCCTTCCTGGCCTTCTTCTCATTAATATATTTATAAAATATTTTAGGGTTAGTCTTACTTTCCATTGCAACTGACTTCTCATTTTCTATTTTAGCCAGTCTAATAGCCCTTTTGCAAGCCTTGTTGATTTCCTTATAGTCACATAAAGATGCCTCTGTTCCCTCCTTCTTGTATAATTTAAATGCATATTTCTTTTTCCTCATCATGATCTTTAAGTCATTGTTAAGCCACATGGGATGTGATTTACTCCTATTTATTTTATTTCCACATGGTACATGCTGATGAGTATGTTTATTTAGTAAGGATTTGAATGTAGTCCATTTATTTTCAGTATTCTTCCCTGTAAGTTCTTTGTCCCAGTCTATATGTTGTATTGCTGCCCGTAGCCCATTAAAGTTAGCCCTTTTAAAATTTAGAGTTTTTGTTGGCCCCTTACAACTCTGTTTTTTGTATTCAATCTCAAATGAGACTGTGTTGTGATCACTGTTCCCCAAGGGTTCCCCTATTTTTACATTTGATATTATATCAATATTACTTGTGATGACTAAATCCAAGATGGCCCCATTTCTAGTAGGTTCTTGTATTACCTGGGCTAGATAATGATCCCTGAGTGTACTCAAGAACCTGCTCCCCTTAGCTGAGCTGCTGGTCTCGTTTATCCAGTTTATATCAGGGTAATTAAAGTCTCCCATTATTAGAACTTGCCCATGCTTAGCTGCATTTCCAATCTGTAACAATAATTGTATTTCCTCACTTCCAGCTATATGTGGGGGTTTATAGCATACTCCCACCAATATGTATTTAGAATTAGCTCCTCCACTATTTAGCTCAACCCACAAGGATTCAATGATGCCGTTAGTGCCAGCATAAATATCTTCTCTGACTATAGGCTTAAATTCAGGCTTAACATAAAGACAGATCCCTCCTCCTCTTTTACCATTTCCCCTATCTTTCCTAAATAGGTTATAACCATCCAGATTAACAGTCCAGTCATGAGATTCATCCCACCATGTTTCCGTAATGCCTATTAAGCCCCATTTTTCTTGTACTGCTAATATTTCTAGCTCATCCATTTTCCCAGGCAAACTTCTTGCGTTTGCAATCATACACTTTATGTTGCTATGGCTCTGCTGATGTGAAGTGCCTGCCACTGTATTTGAGGCCCCTATTAATATCTCCCTACTTTGTATTGTAACCCTCCCCCCTTCTCCTCCCCCATGGGTAAATAATTCATCCCTTTCCCTCTCTACCCTATTTACCCCAATACTTCTATATAGTCCCTCCCCCCCACCTACAAGTTTAAAAACTCCCCCAGCCGTTCTACCATCCTATTCCCTAGCACAAAAGCGCCCTCATCATTAAGGTGCAATCCATCCCTGCTATAGAGATTGTACCCAAGTGAGAAGTCAGCCCAGTGCTCTAAAAACCCAAAACCCTCTGCACTGCACCACTTTTTTAGCCACGCATTAACCTCCCTAAGCTCCTTCTGCCTCCCTGGGCTAGCACGTGGCACTGGTAGTATCTCAGAAAATACTACCTTGGAGGTCCTTGCTTTAAGCTTATTCCCTAATTCTCTAAAATCATTCTTTATATGTATTTAAATATTGTCTTTCACTGTTTGCTGCTATCTCTTTCTTTTAGCATATAGTATCTCACAAAAGTGAGTACACCCCTCACCCCTCAAACCATTGCCAACAAAAGTGAGTACACTACTAAGTGGAAATGTCCAAAGTGGGCCCAAAGTGTCAATATTTTGTGTGGCCACCATTTTTTTCCAGCACTGCCTTAACCCTCATGGGCATGGAGGTCACCAGAGCTTCACAGGTTGCCACTGGAGTCCTCTTCCACTCCGCCATCACAGAGCTGGTGGATGTTAGAGACCTTGCACTCCCCCACCTTCCATTTGAGGATGCCCCACAGATGCTCCCATATGGTTTAGGTTGGGTCATGCTTGGCCAGTCCATTACCTTTACGTTCAGCTTCTTTAGCAAGGCAGTGGTCATCTTGGAGGTGTGTTTGGGGTCGTTATCATGTTGGAATACTGCCCTGCGGCCCAGTCTGCAAAGGGAGGGGATCATGCTCTGCTTCAGTATGTCACAGTACATGTTGGCATTCATGGATCCCTCATTTAACTGTAGCTCCCCAGTGCCGGCAGCACTCATACAGGCCCAGACCATGACACTCCCACCACCATGCTTTACTCTAGGCAAGACACACTTGTCTTTGTACTCCTCACCTGGTTGCCACCACACACGCTTGACACCTTCTGAACCAGATAAGTTTATCTTAATCTCATCGGTCCACAGCACATGGTTCCAGTCATCCATGTCCTTAGTCTGCTTGTCTTCAACAAACTGTTTGCAGGCTTTCTTGTGCATCATCTTTAGAAGAGGCTTCCTTCTGGGACGACTGCCATGCAGACCAATTTGATGCAGTGTGCAGCGTATGGTCGGAGCACTGACAGGCTGACCCCCCACCCCTTCAACCTCTGCGCAATGCTGGCAGCACTCATACGTCTATTTTCCAAAGACAACCTCTGGATATGACGCTGAGCACGTGCACTCAACTTCTTTGGTCGACCATGGCGAGGCCTGTTCTGAGTGGAACCTGTCCTGTGAACCCGCTGTATGGTCTTGCCCACCGTGCAGCAGCTCAGTTTCAGGGTCTTGGCAATCTTCTTATAGCCTCAGCCATCTTTATGTAGAGCAACAATTCTTTTTTTCAGATCCTCAGAGTGTTCTTGGCCATGAGTTGCCATGTTGAACTTCCAGTGGCCAGTATGAGATCTTGTAACACTAAAGAGTCACATGACACCGGGGAGGGAAAATAGCTAATTGGGCCCAATTTGGACATTTCCACTTAGGGGTGTACTCACTTTTATTGCCAACGGTTTAGACATTAATGGCTGTGTGTTGGGTTATTTTGAGGGGACAGCACATTACACTGTTATACAGGCCGTACACTTACTACTTCACATTGTAGCAAATATATAACACAATATTTACACAAATGTGAGGGGTGTACTCACTTTTGAGAGATGCTGTATAACATTTTTCTCTTTCTCTTAGCTGGTGTTATCTGTTGTATCTATCAATCGCTGTTAATATCGCTCTCTCTTTCTTAGCTTGTATCAATCACATTCTCTTCTGTTATCTCTCTTGGCTTATCAGTTTCTTTTTGGATGTATCTCTCTCTTACCTCATGTCCCTCCTTAGTATTTCACCAAGAAATCTCTCTGCCTTAGCTCATATCTCCCTCAGTGTTATCTCTTTCCTTATCTGGCGTTTTCTTTCTTCTGTTCTATCTTTACCCGTATCCCCTTATTTCTAATATCATTGTCTCTCTATTTAAATTTTCCTTCTCCTCCAGTGTTTCAGTTTCTCTTTTTTTTACCTTCTCCCTCCCTCTCTCTCCCTCGTCCCCACATGCCTGTGAGTCACTGCCTGTCTGAGTCACCCAATGTATTTTTAGCATCAGATTTAGGCAGCATTGTAGTCCACTGCTGGGGACAGGGGGACAAGGGGGATGAAGGGGGAGGAAAGCGGGAGGGTGATTGGGTGAGGGCTGGCAAGGACCACTCTTCTCTGAAACAGCTCATACATCCCAAATCATGGAAGAACGGCTGAATGAGAATGGGTAGAGGGGTGGGATGGGACACAGTGACACACACATACCCTTACAAACCAGTTTGTTTTACACACAATTACACATAGACATATTGTATCACATAGTAACCGGTCTGTCGCATACATACACAGTATAACTAACCCGCTTCTACACACAATTACACACACTATCTATATACAACTAAACACAAACCGCCCCAGCTTCACAATGAAAACACACCTGCATAAAGTTTATCTTGATAGATAGATAATTATGCACACCCTGTATCACAGTCTATCATATATATCCATCCACACAGATGCACCCTGTATTACAGTTTATCATACAATCACACACACAATGTATCAGCCTGTCATATATATCAGCCTGTGACTATACCACAGTCTATCTAGCTCATATTTTTTGCACACTAACACCCCCATAACCACAGTCTATATATATATATATATATAATGTCTACATACAGTTACACATACAAACACCTTCTACCCTAGTCATATACACATAATTACACACAGTCTGTCATATGTATACAATTACACACAAACATACTCTGTAGCACAGTTTCCCACACCATGTCATATACACACCCTATAATATGTTCATTCTGTCAAAGACGGAAATAATACATCCTGTATCACATATTTACCGACCCTGTGTCTAATACACCCCTTGTCTATTTTATACACCATTACACACACCCTCTGTATTATCCACTCACCCTTGTTTATTCGATACACACAATTACCCACTTTCTTTGTGATGCACACAAGCACAATGTATCACACAGTCACTACTCTATTCCTTACACACAATTACACACAAGCAGTATGTATCACACACCCTGGCTGGTCGTCTCTCACACACTGATACACACTCTTTCTAGTACTGATCCAGGCTAAGCCGCTCTCTTTCTCTGCATGCTGCACATCATCCTCTCAGCTTCCCTTTGTATGTCTGTCGCCCCCTCTCCATATTCCTGATTTATCATCTCTTTCTCTCTGTCTAAATATGGTGCTAATCCATTGTCTGCTTCTGTATCTTTAGGTGATACTGGCCCATCCTCTGTGATACTCTCCCTATGGTATTACTCAACTCTCCATATCCATGGCACTGACCCCCCTCTCTTTATCCACACCACTGATCTGCCTATGCTCCCCTATCCTTGGTACTGATCCCCCTGCTCTCCTATCCATCTGTGGTACTGATTCCTCTTTGTTCTCCTCTCCATGTACTGATTCTTGGTTTTTTTTCTCCTCTCTCTTCCTATAGTAGTGATCTACTCTCTGCTCTCTCTTTTTTCTCCACCTGGTACTATACGTCTCTGCTCTCCTTTCTGCTTATAGTACTAATAACCCCTCTGCTTTCCTCTATCCATAGCGATGATGCCCTTCTGCTCTATTTTGTGCCCATGATATTCATTCCATGTCATGATACTGATGCCCCTCTGACGCTCCCCTCTACCCATTATATCCATACCACTTTGCACTCTTTCTCTGCATTTCGTGGTCCATTTTTCTTTGCTATCCCTCTTTCTACGGTGCTGATCCAGATTCACATTGCTCTCCTCTGTCCGTGGTCCTGATTCAGATTCCACTTTGCACTCATTCTCACTGTCCAGGGTGCTGATCCTTGTTTCACTTTGTTCCTCTTGTCCAATGTCCTGATTTAGATATCAACTTGTTCTCCTCTGTCCATATTGGTGATCCAGCTATCATTTTGCTCTTCCTCTGTCCATGGTGATGATTCAGATTCACTTTGTTCTCCTCTGTCCAATGTCCTGATTTAGATATCAACTTGTTCTCCTCTGTCCATATTGGTGAACCAGGTATCATTTTGCTCTTCCTCTGTCCATGGTGCTGATTCAGCCTCACTTTGTTCCTCTTGTCCAATGTCCTGATTTAGATATCAACTTGTTCTCCTCTGTCCATATTGGTGATCCAGCGACCACTTTGCTCTTCCTCTGTCCATGGTGCTGATCCAGATTCACTTTGTTCTCGCTGTCCATGGTGCTGATCTTTATTTCACTTTGTTCTACCACTATCCATACTGGCGATCCAGCGACCACTTTGATCTTCCTCTGTCCATGGTCCTGATTTAAATTTTGTGCATCCCATTCAGCTGATTCATCCATTTATTTGCATTCCTCCCTTCTTCCGAATTCCCATTAAATTAACCCCACTCTACTTAACTTGCTATTTATTTATTTAATTAATTCTCTCGATTTAATAATTTCCCTAATTTACATTTTGTTGTTGTCTTTCTCCCTTTGGTAATATCCACTTGTATCTCCTGTGATTGGTTCTCTAACTTTCCCTAGCTACTAACGCTAATTTCTCTTTGTTTACATATTGATTCAGTTCTCTTATAATTTCAAACATGGAAAAATAAATAGTAATAGTAAACAATTTACAATCATCTACAGATATATGTGGTTTAAGTTAAACAAAAATCAGGAAACTGTCTCTCTCTATATGGGAGATCTCTATGTTGTAAAGACAATACAAGTGCCACTCATCTTGTTCACTCTTCAGTTGATCACCCATGGATTACTCAATTCCTTTATGTGTCATCTCACTAATTAAGATGCCTCCTCATTACAGACTGAAGATTTGTCCCAGCCATGGAACATGTTGTCTTTCTATATATAACTGCACTGGAGGTTTGTGGGTGTATGGACTCATCACCGGGCAAAAACCCAGCAACCTTCACAATGCTTCAGAGATTAAAATAGCAAGGGGTTGACTAAGACTTCTCCATGTGTTCATGTATCAACAGATGGTGATGTTGTGAAGAACCTGCTGTCTTGTTCCCGAAGTTCTCTCCTTGACATTTTTTTTAAGACAATCTAGATCAGCTAATTCATGATCATAGGGCTTCACCAACACGAGTTTCTAGAGTTCTCTCCCAATGTTATATGGAGTATGGAAGGGGAAGATAGACGCTTGTCCATCTACAAGGTGGAAGATAATGGTTGGTTGGGTGAATGAGGCCAACTCTACAGTCATTGCATTATTACCTCTGCCTGAATAGTTCAAAGAGAACAGAAATTCTTCACCATTCCCAGTTCAGGCAAGTATCAACAAGTCTTCCTAACTGTTCATTAGACCCCGATAATGGTGATCAAAATATCAAGATGGTTTTCAGTGATCAAAGCAAATTATATGACTATTAATGTTACTATAGCAGGTATAGCATGAGTTATATGAAGCAATAGAAGAGTTATGGGAGAAATTACATAGAGCAAGGGAAGGAGTCGAGCTGAGCAGTTATATGGAGCAACAGGAGCTGGTATAGAGAGCCGCATGGAGCAATATAAAGAGATACAAGAAGCTGGTTATATGGAGGTTTTACTTGGAGCCATAGGAGGAGTTATAGGAAGGATTATTTTTTAGGACAAGAAACTCAATATATAGAGGAGGAAAACTAAACACAGATTAGAAATTCTTTTTTTAGCTTCACTTTTCCATCTTACAGGAATACCCAACTAGACATGTTGTCTTATTAAAGCCCATTTTCCCAGCAATCTCTATGAGAGAAGCTGCTATCTGAAGCTTGAACTGTTGAGCCGTGAGCTGTTTATCAACAAGATCCTCACCATCACTGCGGTGTATAAAAATAACTCAGCTTTGAAGCATTTCAGAGCACAGCAGAGAGCCGAGCAATATAGAGAGTTAACTCCGCTGTACACTAAGCCCTTACCAAATATGGTGAAAACGCAGAGAGTATGCAAAGAAGCGCCCGTCATTCACAAAACTCTATGCCGTCACGTCAAACTACATCTAATTATCCTTTCAACAATAAAAGGAGAGAGAGAGTGAGGTAGAGAGACATAAATATATAGGAAGACAGGAAAATCAGGATCACAAACCTATTTAGAGCCGGCGTACCGAGAGCAGGGGGGAGATATGCTGCTAAATTAATCATATCCTACTAAAATAGCCAAACCTGGAGTGTGTGGGCTGGAAATCATCTGCAGTATTATTTAAATCAGGAATAATCATTTTTCTATTTTTTACAGAATAACCAGCACTCATTTCAACAGATCCCTCACGTTCTCTCTGTCAATATACCTATTTTAAACAGATTTTCATTCCATTTAATCTTGGTAAAAGCTCCCAAATCCTGCAAGAGATCTGTATAATGGTAGATGCATTTTATTACATACACAAACACACACACATATATATATATATATATATATATATATATATATATATATATATATATTTATATATATACACACATCTGTATCTCTCTCTACATATATATATATATATATATCTACAAAGGTATGCACAACTGTAAATACATATATATATATATATATATATATATATATATATATATATATATAAAGGTATGGTTATGTGCCATGATGTTATTGTAACTACTGGTTGTATATAAAGTATTTACATGCTCTGCTATAGTGCACATAATGAAAGTACAAAGAAAAAATATATAAACAGAATTATATAGATGTATGTTTTTAAAAATGAAATACTCAGCATTATTCCTAAATCTGACAAAAATGTAGCTTTTTTCCAAGCTTGTCTGTAATTCTTTCCAAATTGAGTACAGAATGTAATATTTGGCTGGGCTCAGATCTCCCCCTCCGATCTCCCTCCTTCTCCTCGCACTCCCCCTCCTCTCTCTCCTCTCCCGTGGCTAAGCGTCATCTGGAAGAGTTGATGACGCCGGCCTGTAACAGCAGAGGAAGGCAGTTCCCTAACCATGCAACCCATTGATGCTAAACTTCACTCTACTCCCCCCTCCCCTTGCGTCTCACCTGCCCACACACTCCTCGGTTACTATATAAAGGGAACCACAAGCTAAGGTTCTTTAAACCAGAATCAAGAGACAATCTTTAGGGGAGACACAGGAAGGGATCCAACGCTGGTGGGGACGAAAAAAGAGATAGCGAGACGGACGAAGACACGAAAGAAGAAGAAGAGAGGGGATCTCTGGACTAATTCTTCCTCAGCATTTCGGAGACACTATACCAAAATGTATAGGTCTACGAAAGGTGCATCCAAAGCCAGAAGGGACCAGATCAATGCGGAGATACGAAACTTGAAGGACCTTCTTCCTATAACTGAAGGTGACAAAGTCCGGTTGTCCTACCTTCACATCATGTCTCTTGCCTGTATCTACACCAGGAAATCTGTCTTCTTTTCAAGAGGTAAGATCTTCCAAAAAATGATTGGCTTATTCTGTATAGTCTTGGGTTTGACTGAAACGCTATTAGATTGTATTTTAACATTAGTATTCTTAAGAAAAATGTCCACATTGTGCACTTTAAGTCTATAGAAACAGAAAACTTTCCTTCAGGGTTCTGAAATGTTAATATATATATATATAGTTTAACTTGATAACTTCAGCTATAGTCTTGTCTTGTCTTTTCTTTCTACCCGTTAGCCTCAAAAATATACTACTCCATCTCTCTCTTTAAGCCCAATTGTTGCATCTTAAAGTTATACAATATATGTCGTGCTATTAAGTAAAGATGTACAAATAATTTTCAGAAGACTGTCCATTTTTGAGTATATTCATATTTATGCTAATTCTCTAGTAGCTGTCCATGGTTCCCTTTCTTAAACCATTAAGTTTGCCTTGTTGCTGTCCAAGGTTCTGAAAACATTATATGAACCAGAAATTGTAATAAATCCGTCTTTTTCATCTGTGTGTAGAAATAAATATATAATGAACATTGCTGATGTATTTATTATAACCTGTACCTGAATTTCATGGGATTTCTTCTTTGTTTTTACTCAACAGAACATCAGATAGAGGAGTTGGAAGGACTTCTCTCCAGCCAAGACTTATTGGATTTTGTCCACAGTCTTCCTGGATTCCTACTGACATTTACCAGTGAAGGAAAACTGATATACGTGTCTGAAAATGTGGCAGACCATCTTGGACATTCAATGGTGAGTCAACGCCTATTCACACCACCTGTGTGCAATCATATATATCAATATACCTAAGGATCTTACATATACATTTTTCTGATATTATTAGCTTTAATTTAAATCGTTCATACGTCTACATTTAATATACAATTATGGACCTCACTAACATTTTTGCAATGTCTTTTCTCTTTCAGGTTGATTTGGTGGCTCAAGGGGACAGTATCTATGACATCATTGACCCTTCTGATCATTTTGTAATGAGGAACCAGTTAGCAATGCCATCTTCTCTCGATACTGGTAAGTCTTATGACATATGCCATGCTTTTGTAAAAATATATAGATTCAATTCACTCAATGCATCAACTGGAAGTTAACATTCATAATGGAAAGTAACTGATTCATCATCGTTTATTAGTTAGAGTTTACAACTATTTAATGTTGCATATCTCTCTGATGTCAATGACTCATGGCGTTCATCTTTTTGTATCTTACAGAGCGAATGTTTAGATGCAGATTCAACACCTCAAAGACGGCTAGAAGGCAGAGTGCCGGGAACAAGCTTGTTTTAATCAGAGGAAGATTTCAGCAACCTCCCACAGGCACCTACTGGTCTTCAAATCCGGTCTTCACAGCCTTCTGTATTCCTCTGGATCCCAAGCCCAGGAGCACGAACAATCATTTCTTAGTGGACTTCTTTGAAAGTCGACATGCAAAGGACCTCACAGTAATGGATGTCTCAGAGAGGTAAATATAGCTCTGATCTATGTTATTATATCTCCATCTGTCTGTGTCACCCGGTGGTGGGAGGAACAGATTAAGACATGAGTCCTGGCTCTGTCATCTAGCTGTGGGAGGAACAGACTCATAGCTCCCTTGTCTATGCCATATATGGGTAGGAGGAAAAGACTCATCACTCCCACACGTGCATGTCATGCTGTAGTAGGAGGGCCACAATGGCAGGATAACAGTAATAACCATGCTATTCCTTTTATCCTCAGCATCTCTCTACACTTGGGATATGACAAGAGTGACATTATCTGCAAGTCGTGGTACAATCTAATTCATCCTGAAGATCTCACCCACCTGTCCGCACAGCATTACAAATTGTGTAAGTACTCACCTATTACAAATATCTCATAGCATAAAAGACTATATACATGTGGGCCATTGACTTCAAAATCTTCCTGATTATTAAACCTGGATAACTCTTCTTTCTACAGTGAATGAATCCAATGATTGTCGAGTTGAAGTTGTTATACGCCTACAGAGAAGAGATCAGCAGTGGGCTTGGGTGTATTCTCTGTTTTTATTGGAGAACAGCGAGACCCCCATCACCTCATATAACTATATAATCAGGTAAGGACTTATTCTTTATATACAAGCACATGTACTCATGTTACTTTATGTGCAATCTTTGTTTCATATGATCAATATTATAACCCACTCTTCCTTGTTCTTCACAGTGAGTCAGAAGCCTGGTGCCTGAAGCAGCAGCTGACCTCTGAAGAAACCCCACTTCCCTTTTCCATGGGTGGTCCATCATCATACCAGGAAACCCTTCTCTCACCAGGAGATATTTCCAGCCCAGACCAGGTCTTCACTCCCCTCGCAAACACCCCCACAAGTGTTGGCCAGTCCTTTGAGTTTTCTGAGCCAGTGCCAGTCAGCCCAGAAGACCCAATCCTGTGCCAAGGCAGTGCCCCACTTATGGAAGATGTTATTGCCCCTGAGGGACAATTAGAAAATCAATCCCTATTCACACTCTTCAGACCAACTACCTATGAATCGAGCTTCAGAAGAGATCAGCTTGGCACAGCACCATCCAAAGATTTCACCTGCACTCCTCCTTATACTCCACACCAGAACTGTTCTTTCCTTTTTGGTGCTCAGGAGAGTGCCCCCCAAACTACACCTGAGCAAGAAACCACTACTCTTACCCCAGAACTATATTACTCATACTGCAGTTCCCTCTATGAGAAACTGCCCCCAACTCCAGACAGTCCTGGGGACGGTGGTGACTGCACAGTTATGACAGTTCCTGAAATTCCAGGACCTCTTTTTGTGGACCTGCCAATGCTTCCAGAGGGGTTGATTACCCCTGAAACTTCACCTATCAACCAAGCAATCTTCAGGTACTCAGAGCAAGAGAAGAATGAGATAGACTTATTGGTCAAGCAAATAGGTTCATTGGCTAATGTCTTCAACGTTACCACCAAAGATATCTCATGCACAGAAAGCATGGAGTTAGGTGGTCATGGACTAGCATGTAGAAGTGTCTCACTCCCAGCTAATCTTCCAGATACTGATGGCTCCCTTCCTTTCTCTCGATCATGGAAGAGCATCGACCTCTCTCTCTTCTTGACATGTCAAGAACAATCCCTCCCAGCCAGTGGCCACCAGGTCTGCAGTCTCTTCAAAGACTTTCCTGACTCACCTCCTTTTGCAGCTGCAGGATCTCCCTGCAGTCCCCTGGTGGAGGATGAAGTGGGAGGGGACCTCTCCGCCTCCCCATCCATGACCGCGAACGTGACGACTGATCTGTCGCCAGAAGAATGTAACTTCTTAGAGGAACTGATGTCCTACAAAACAGACCTTGAGGCAGGTGCCTCAGAGATTCAATGTGACAGGTTTAATGATGAGTTGTATCAACTCCAGATTCAGATGCAAGACGGCTTCCAGCAAGGTGAGCAATGTTGGGTAATGACATATTGGTCAAATAACTGGGAAGAGAGGGGAATTGTGAATAGAAGCGTTAAAATAAAAAGAAGTGGCTTATGTCTTCTAGTTAGTATGGCCTTATGGCTTTATTATGTATGTATGTTTAGTAACCAGTCCATTGATAGACTAAAATGTTGCCCTGTTTCTTGAGTTAAGGGCAAGTCCCACACTGGAATAAATAACTTAAGAGTGGTCAGAATAGACAGCTTAATATTTTAAAGAGTCTTGTAGTGTTGATATTATTTTCATCACACACAATATACTAACCAACTTTTTCTTTTTCTTTCTTTCTTTCTCTTTCTACAGATGGAAGTGGAAAACCTTCGTTCTGAAATAAGTCTGTGACTTACTTCGATATGTATGGCATATTGTCATATCTCAAGCAGATTTTTGCTGCCTTATAAAGAACAAAACGCACAAGATGGGGGATAAAAACGACTTTATGCGTCGTATAATTCCCCTGTTCATCGCAAAACTGTTTGTTTCCTTTTTCTCTTTCATTCCTCTGCCCTCTTTTTTTCTGGATTTTGTGCATGTCTACATGATGCAGATAAATATATCTTTTTTCCATTTGAAAAAAAGAAATATTAAAAGCAGCGGCCCATTCATAAGTAAACTAGCATACTATATCCTGATTGGATGGCTATATCAACCAATCAGAATGCTTCTTATATTGTACATTACTTTAGAAGCATATTTCTGAATACAAATTTAGCATCGACAAACTGATATTTTATATTTTACTAAATTGAAGATTAAAATTGATATTTTATGGAGTAATCATATTTTAACGATTATAATAACAGGATGGGCCGGTGTTTTACAAAGCAGCTTTTGTACAACACATATGTCTATTTATACTAAAAAAAGGGTTGGAAAAATTGAACAGAAAGAGAGAAAAGGTCATTATTTATGGTGTAATGGGTTGTAAGTAGTCTTACATATCAAAAAAATGTATTCACTCGTAGTGAAACTAAAAAAATGATATATATATGAAAATAATCTTATTATTTTATAGCAAAGAGGATTTATAATCTGATTATTATTGGGATTACTCCCACTTCCTCGTATTGCTTCAGAAAACTTTCCTAATAACTAAAGTTATAAATCCACATAACCCTCCCCTATAGCTCCATTGAGCTGTACCCAAAAAGAACCATATTAAGGTGTATTAAATATCTATTTTATCCCATAATGGCATAAAAGCAGATTTATTTTTGCACTATATTGCCCGTAAATTATGTTTCTTTACAGGTTACGCTAAAAATGTATTTCTACAAAATAATGCAAAATGTTACTTCTGACAGAAAACTGGGATTATATTAATCCCAGAAAGATATATGGTACAGAAAATAAAGGTATAAAAAAGAAAAATATATTGGTAATATTAATGATTTTTTTTTCTGCCTGTAGTAAAGGTGCAACGTGTAAAATAAATGATAAAAATATGTTTACATGTATATACATGACAATTGTAAAGCTATGTATATACGTTTTTCTACAGAAATTCTAATTTATAAAATATAAATATAGTAAAATATACATCATATTTTAATAAACTATTACCATTACTTGTTTTAGCATGTCAAACATTTACCCCTTTATTATTTGAGTATTTAGTTAAAAAATACCTTTAATTGTATGGGTATTTTGCTAAAAATTTCTCCAAAAATGAGAATAAATATATTAAAATGTTTAGAATAAATATTATCAAATTAATTCAAATTTCTGATATTTTTATCCCCCAAAAATATATATATTTCAAACACTTGCACCTTTAAACTTGAGGGACAGGTTGAAGAAATTTTGATATAAAAAATGTATGGATTATGTTCCACTATTTGAAAACTTGATAATTTGTCTTGTTTAGAAGAAAATAAAAAATATATATATATATATATCTAAATTATGGTGCAGTCGCGTACCATAAAAGTTGACGTAGGATTTTACTACGAATTAAGTATAAGGATATTTTTTTCCTGAATTGCTGTTTTTCAATGTTTGCGAGAAATGGTGAAAAATGTAAAAACAACAAAAAAAAAATAATGAAATGTACATTTATAAATATACATATTTATAAATATTGTTATTTTTTAATGTGTACGACACAATGATTGTTGTTGGGCTGGTGATGTCAAGTCCTGGATGACAAAATTCTTGTATAAACTGTTTTTTAATAGAGACTATTAAAAAAAGAAAATCTAACTGGAAATGTTTGTGTATTATTAGGGGTGGGTGAGATATACGGCTCTCTACAGTGGGGTCTAATGGCTTATAGACCACTACTGTCTGGGTTACCCTATCTGGTCATGCTTCCCTTGGATCTATTTCGCCCTGCAATAGGAGGGATCAACTTAAAGCTCTTCCGAGTCAACCTACAGTGGGAGAGACAGACTCATGGTGCCCTTCTGATGTTGACCCTACACAAAGTCTCCATAAAATTAATTGAAAGAATGGGCCTGAACATAGTAAGTTAGACTTTTACCAAATATATATATATATATATATAGTCTGGTTATATGGACACAATTACTGTTTATTAACAGTGTAATAAAGGTTTATGCTTCTTTTCAAGCTCTACCTATTTTCTGAGATCCCTTTAAAAGACGACTAAAGTGCTCCTTTAAAGGAACATGGAATTAACATGTGTGTTTAACAATTAAATTAAATTATCTGGTATTATTTCCTCATTATGGCACCAAGGAAATCATATATATCACAGGTGATCTAGTAAGAGGTTTGGGAACATTTAATACTCCACTTCCATATTCCTTCATAGGCACTGGCCTTACTTAAAGTAAGGATGTAAAAGACCCAATGACCAATCCAACCTGCCATCTTGAGAGTGGTCAAGTGAAGAAGCTTGGCATGTCATGACTTGGATGCAAGTCAAGGTCTTTTTAACAAGGACAACCACAGGTCCACTTGACAGGTCCGAGTGTTTTCTCCTAGTATACCAGCTTCCATAAATCTTAGCAATACATCCATATATAATGTTCTTCCATCTTCCATGATGAGATGTGGTACATGAAAAAACATCACCCACTTGAGACATGGTATTAAGCACTAAATAGGAAAAATAAGTCTCAAATAATGTCTTCTATTAAAATCCCCATTTGACAAATTGCTTGGGAGTATATTTTAAACCCCCTTGTGGATCGCTACCTTGTCGTGGTGAAGGGCCATCACAGTCTACTGAAGAAGGAACTGGACCCAATCCGGTATCCTTGCCAAGAAAACCTTATGGATAAGCACAACCAAACATAAGATGTGCCTGGAGGGCTGCAGTCCATAGGGTCATGGAGAATCAGACACGACTGAGTGACTGAACAACAAGGCAAGGGTGAAGGAAATACAGTACTAGGTCACTGGTGCTGGTTTAGGTTTCTAAATTTAAAATTATTACATTTTTTATTAAGAAAAAACTTTTATTGTATAAAGGGATTGTTCCGAGGTTATTACATTGTATCCTCATCATGGCAAATATCACATGTACAGTCTAAGTCTTAATATTAAGAAGGACCAACTACAAAGGGAATTTGCCCAAATAGAACCAAGAAGGAGGGAGATGTGTATATAAGTCGGCTTCAACATAAAGCCAATGAGTTTTACTGGGCCAGTTACCCATAAATAAATATATCTATATATTAGAACCGGTCAATAAGGTTCATTTAGTCTCAGTTCATGAAACGTCCTATCTTACCAGGCTGGGACCTTATCTACAGGTCCTCAGGGACAAAGAGAGCCTAAGACGTCAGATCATGCTACCATTAGTTTTTGGGGCTTAGTCTCCTAAAGGTGGTAGGGGACTCCAGACATGGACTCAGGGAGTTCAACCACTGCCGAGGCCCAAGTGAGGCCGAAAAATACGTCTGGGGTTTGGCGTTTCTCCTATTCCGGGTAGAATTGCCTGGTATTTTGGGGCTGGATCACAGAGTGAGACTAGACCGGATATTGCTCCCAGTGAAGGGCACTAGCCTATTAAGGTTTTTGATTGAGTGCCTCCGACACTTGCTTTTTTCCCATTAGTCATAGATTATCGATTAACTAAATGTACTCCGGACAGATCGGGTCAAAACCAGAGGAAAACTTAGTGTCCAATGAATAGTATCACCATGTTCAACAGGTCCTGGATCTCAAGACATCAAAGAGATTGAGAGTCTTTGACTTATACAGTAATTGTGATTTTACCCTGCACCAAGGCCCTGTTTTGCAGTTGTTCCTTATGATATGGGAACTGGTTCCTTCAAGACCTCTTTAGATGTCCTGGTATGAAGAATAATTTACTCTAGACGTCCATTCCACCCTAGTGTTATCACTATGCAGCAGTGATCAGTGTATGTACAAGTAGCTCAACACTGGCACCCAGTGGGAGGAACAGGTACTGCAGTTATTTTATGGCAAACAATATTAAAGGACCTTATCGGTGGTCTTCTAAAGGGGTCGGTACAGAATAGTGCACCACCCAGATACGTCAGTACTTGGATGGTAGATCACCTAGGAATACCAGGAGCTGTGGCCCACTGGAGAAGGAGAGGCAAACCAATCCAGTATATCTGCCATGAAAACCAAGTAGATCAGCATGGTGTGTTATGGTCTATGAGGTCACGGAGAGACGAACCCGACTGTATGACGCAAACACACACAAAGAATAGGGAGGTAAGGCTTTAAACCAAAATAAAACGTAAAGTTTTGTGTTCATAAACAATTGCTAGTTTTCAGCGATTCCTTGCACTGTATACGCTCTGGCTCTCCTCCCTCCCATCTTGAATGAAGTATTGTGGCTGGAGTAGACCCATAGACATGTGTCAAATTGAAAAACACCCCGTGAAACACAGTAGTAGCATTAAAGCAGTGTATTCTGAGCTGCTAGCCATGTACAAATACTCTGTCTACTCACCACCCACTATCATACTGTCGTTGTGGTTATCCCAATATAGATAACCATCCCTCCTAGGTTGCTCTACTCCAGACACAATACTTCATGCAGGAGTCAGAGGTTCAGAAGTATAAAAAAACATGGAATTAACACATTAATCTAAAAAACAACTAAAATATTAGGTTTTATTCCTCATTATGCCACTAAGGACATCATATATAACACGTGTGATCTAGTGACTGCTTTCTCAACACGCCCAAGCAGTTTGGAGACATGGACAAATGTTTATTACCCCCCTTAGACGTTCCTTCCTAGGCATTGGCCTTACTTAACATCAAGGCTGTGTAGAAATGGGAAAGGTCCAATGACCAATCCAAGCTGGCACAATGGCTCCAAGTGAACAAGCTTGTGATGTCATGACATGGGCGCAAGCCAAGATGAGGGCCTCCTGAAAAAGGAACCACAAAAGGTCCTCTTGACAGGTTCAAGATCTCGCTCTTGAGTGGTGTGGGACCTTCAAGCAAGTGAGCAAAGACTGCATGTCTTATACACAGCACATTGACAAATTGTAATAAAGGTTCCATATTTTGCCTTTATTTGGCAATGAACTTACGCGTTTTGTCTCGTGTGACTTCTTCAGGGCTTGGGTCTCTAAACTTAATATTGAAAGGATGCCTTGCATGAGCCAGTGGTATTGCATCTTGTACACAGGTCTGAGCTGGATAACCTAGTGGGATTATTGTTCCAGCTGCTCACAAGAGGTCAAATGTCAATGAGGCGACTAAGGAGCCGGCGCTTCCTTTCTGTTTACACGCCCACAAAATATTCATATAAATGTACTACTAAAGCGGGGTTGGATCTGCATTTGTTTTTTGATATAGTATTATAAAAAAAAATGATATATTTAGAGATTTTTAGTGTATTATATTTAATGATCACCCATCTGGTGAAAGATTGATCGATAAGAGAAAGACAAGGAAAAGGGAAGAAATTCAAATAAACTTAAAGATAAGAAGGACATTTAATGCTATTTTTTGCATTTGTGCGCTGCTGGGAAAGAAATTGTGATGTTTCAATAAAGCTGAAGTTTTATGATACAATTTTTTTGGGCACAATTATTATTATTAATAATAATAATAATAATAATAATAATAATATTATTATTAAGAACAACCAATGATACAAAGTAACTCATTTGAATTGAGAAAGAATAAGGACATGAATTCAGGCCGAGGAGCTTGGGCTTGCCAGGAGAGCCGTGTGTTGATCCTTATTGAGCCGCCATCTTAGCCATAGGTCATCTTAAGTCTATTATTGGCTGACCCCCCAAGTAAACATTTTATACATGACAGAGAAACTGACAGATACAAGGGTGCAGAAAGTATCAAAGCACAACATGTTTTTCAATAAAATGAGTTTATACCCAGGAAATGACTTTATTTGGAAGCGGATTTGAGAATTGTGCCAGTTGTGGGCAGTACAATCCAGTTTTAGAGGCTCCGCCTTTTACCCAAAACAAAGATCCACCTAAAGATCCATTAACAATTTAGGAATTGTGACACTTAAGGCACTAATACATATATTGTCATTCCCATTTGCTGACTGCCGTTGGATGTCTTCCCAGAAGCATATCACTTTAAGGTGCCCATCTGAGGGCACGAGATCAAGGAGCATCACAACGACTTAGAGGTAACACTCTGTAGTCCCGTGTGATATTACAAAGTTCATAGGTCACACCTTAGTATGATCTCATTTCTTCTTCAATGCTGCAGCCGCCTCCGCTACCTGAGCGTCCGCTGCGGCCTGAAGAGCCAAACGCCGCTCCTCCAAAAACAGACCGTACTCCTCCGCGGACATGCTGGGGGCAAAGTATAAGGATTATGGATATGGAAGATATAAAATAGTAATGCCCATCCATTCACTTGTATTTTATTAAAAGTCCTTAGAAGATCAATTTTTATTACCTATAATCAAATAAATAGTCCATGTATACAGACTCTGCAGTGGGCAGACCCATACAGGGACTATTTGCTTGTCTGCTGAGACATGGTACCTGTAGTGTCCTAGCCTAGCAGGCACCATGTCGCAGAGAGATGTTAGTGTCAGACAGAAGAGTCTGTGTCTGCATACACTGCAGTGACCATGCCCATACAGGGAAAATGGGTGTGATTTTAGGCAGTAAATAAAGAGCTTATAAACCCTTCATAATAAAAAATATAAAGATAGATACACCGGGATATGATATACCTACTAACAGGAAGTCGAATATATTTTCAATTCTAGTTCTTCAGAAGAACATAATATAATAGGAAAAATTGTTTAACAAGGTCATTAATCAGATATCTAATGTTTAGTTTTAAACGGACTTTACAGAGTACCGGAGGCTGCCAGACTCCTAGCCGCCTCCTGTCTGTGTCACCCTGGGGTGGGAGGGACAGACTCCTAGCTCCCTTCTGTCTGTGTCACCCTTGAGTGGGAGGGACAGACTCCTAGCTCCCTTCTGGCTCTATCACTATGCTGTGGGATGGATACATTCCTAGACACCATATATCACACTACAGCTGGAGGGACAGACTCCTAGCTCCCTTCTGTCTGTGTCACCCTGGGGTGGGAGGGACAGACTCCTAGCTCCCTTCTGCCTGTGTCACCCTGGGGTGAGAGGGACAGACTCCTAGCTCCCTTCTGTCTGTGTCACCCTGGGGTGGGAGGGACAGACTCCTAGCTCCCTCCTGTCTGTGTCACCCTGGGGTGGGAGGGACAGACTCCTAGCTCCCTTCTGTCTGTTTCACCCTGGGGTGGGAGGGACAGACTCCTAGCTCCCTTCTGTCTGTTTCACCCTGGGGTGGGAGGGACAGACTCCTAGCTCCCTTCTGTCTGTGTCACCCTGGGGTGGGAGGGACAGACTCCTAGCTCCCTTCTGTCTGTGTCACCCTGGGGTGGGAGGGACAGACTCCTAGCTCCCTCCTGTCTGTGTCACCCTGGGGTGGGAGGGACAGACTCCTAGCTCCCTTCTGTCTGTGTCACCCTGGGGTGGGAGGGACAGACTCCTAGCTCCCTCCTGTCTGTGTCCCCCTGGGGTGGGAGGGACAGACTCCTAGCTCCCTTCTGTCTGTGTCACCCTGGGGTGGGAGGGACAGACTCCTAGCTCCCTCCTGTCTGTGTCACCCTGGGGTGGGAGGGACAGGCTCCTAGCTCCCTTCTGTCTGTGTCACCCTGGGGTGGGAGGGACAGACTCCTAGCTCCCTCCTGTATGTGACACCCTGGGGTGGGAGGGACAGACTCCTAGCTCCCTACTGTCTGTGTCACCCTGGGGTGGGAGGGACAGACTCCTAGCTCCCTTCTGTCTGTGTCACCCGGGGGTGGGAGGGACAGACTCCTAGCTCCCTTCTGTCTGTGTCACCCTGGGGTGGGAGGGACAGACTCCTAGCTCCCTTCTGTCTGTGTCACCCTGGGGTGGGAGGGACAGACTCCTAGCTCCCTTCTGTCTGTGTCACCCTGGGGTGGGAGGGACAGACTCCTAGCTCCCTTCTGTCTGTGTCACCCTGGGGTGGGAGGGACAGACTCCTAGCTCCCTCCTGTCTGTGTCACCCTGGGGTGGGAGGGACAGGCTCCTAGCTCCCTCCTGTCTGTGTCACCCTGGGGTGGGAGGGACAGACTCCTAGCTCCCTCCTGTCTGTGTCACCCTGGGGTGGGAGGGACAGACTCCTAGCTCCCTCCTGTATGTGTCACCCTGGGGTGGGAGGGACAGACTCCTAGCTCCCTTCTGTCTGTGTCACCCTGGGGTGGGAGGGACAGACTCCTAGCTCCCTTCTGTCTGTGTCACCCTGGGGTGGGAGGGACAGACTCCTAGCTCCCTTCTGTCTGTGTCACCCTGGGGTGGGAGGGACAGACTCCTAGCTCCCTTCTGTCTGTGTCACCCTGGGGTGGGAGGGACAGACTCCTAGCTCCCTTCTGTCTGTGTCACCCTGGGGTGGGAGGGACAGACTCCTAGCTCCCTTCTGTCTGTGTCACCCTGGGGTGGGAGGGACAGACTCCTAGCTCCCTTCTGTCTGTGTCACCCTGGGGTGGGAGGGACAGACTCCTAGCTCCCTTCTGTCTGTGTCACCCTGGGGTGGGAGGGACAGACTCCTAGCTCCCTTCTGTCTGTGTCACCCTGGGGTGGGAGGGACAGACTCCTAGCTCCCTTCTGTCTGTGTCACCCTGGGGTGGGAGGGACAGACTCCTAGCTCCCTTCTGTCTGTGTCACCCTGGGGTGGGAGGGACAGACTCCTAGCTCCCTTCTGTCTGTGTCACCCTGGGGTGGGAGGGACAGACTCCTAGCTCCCTTCTGTCTGTGTCACCCTGGGGTGGGAGGGACAGACTCCTAGCTCCCTTCTGTCTGTGTCACCCTGGGGTGGGAGGGACAGACTCCTAGCTCCCTTCTGTCTGTGTCACCCTGGGGTGGGAGGGACAGACTCCTAGCTCCCTTCTGTCTGTGTCACCCTGGGGTGGGAGGGACAGACTCCTAGCTCCCTCCTGTCTGTGTCACCCTGGGGTGGGAGGGACAGGCTCCTAGCTCCCTTCTGTCTGTGTCACCCTGGGGTGGGAGGGACAGACTCCTAGCTCCCTCCTGTATGTGACACCCTGGGGTGGGAGGGACAGACTCCTAGCTCCCTTCTGTATGTGTCACCCTGGGGTGGGAGGGACAGACTCCTAGCTCCCCTCTGTCTGTGTCACCCTGGGGTGGGAGGGACAGACTCCTAGCTCCCTTCTGCCTGTGTCACCCTGGGGTGGGAGGGACAGACTCCTAGCTCCCTCCTGCCTGTGTCACCCTGGGGTGGGAGGGACAGACTCCTAGCTCCCTCCTGTCTGTGTCACCCTGGGGTGGGAGGGACAGACTCCTAGCTCCCTCATGTCTGTGTCACCCTGGGGTGGGAGGGACAGACTCCTAGCTCCCTTCTGTCTGTGTCACCCTGGGGTGGGAGGGACAGACTCCTAGCTCCCTTCTGTATGTGACACCCTGGGGTGGGAGGGACAGACTCCTAGCTCCCTTCTGTCTGTGTCACCCTGGGGTGGGAGGGACAGACTCCTAGCTCCCTTCTGTATGTGACACCCTGGGGTGGGAGGGACAGACTCCTAGCTCCCTCCTGTCTGTGTCACCCTGGGGTGGGAGGGACAGACTCCTAGCTCCCTCCTGTCTGTGTCACCTTGAGGTGGGAGGGACAGACTCCTAGCTCCCTCCTGTCTGTGTCACCCTGCGGTGGGAGGGACAGACTCCTAGCTCCCTCCTGTCTGTGTCACCCTGCGGTGGGAGGGACACTTAGGGGCGTGGGCTAGACACCCATGTACTGTTTGTCTCCTTGCCGTTACACTGGGTGAGGTACTCACTCTTTCACTACTTTGATGCCTAATGACTTGGCGCTTCCAATAATGCATTTCACCACATCTCGTAATGGCATGGCTCTTAGGACAAACGCTTCATCCTTGGATTTCACCAGGGCGATCTCGTAGAGCTGCTTCAGGGTCACCATCCCGGCCACTTCATGTCCTAAACACACAGGAGCGAAACACAAACATATAAACAAATGTGTGGATAACGCCCCGGTCACACCGCAGAGGTCAGCAGCGCCCATCTCACCCGTCTGCCCGGCTCCCTTCTCTATTCCAGCTGCAGCTTTTAGGAAATAGGACACTGGAGGTTGCCCAATTTTCATTTCATATGTTCGGTCCGGCTGCAAAAAGAAGAGACAAACAAGGTCATGAAAAGGTCCGGTATGTTAATTAGTAGTGCTGATTAATTAGATAAGCAAGCTCGTTAGAGTGTAGGATACATGATTATTATTATAGTTTATGCGTAACGTGCCAGCATATTCCGTAGCGCTGTACATGGGTTACGATCAAGGTCAAAACAACAACAATATTAATCCATTGCCCACAGAGATCTCCCCAGAGCACCTTGTGTGACTGAAAACTCACAAACTTACAGTCTATTTTATTAAGGATAAATCATTGCCATTAATTACGGAGACATTGGGTCCATTGTCTTAAGTGCAGTCACCTGTGTCTAAGCATTTCTTTTTTTGTGCAGATGGCTGCACTCAAAACAATGGACTGAAAGCCTAACAGGCTAATCAGTGATTAATGGCAATGACATTTCATTAATAAAAGATATGAAGCACAGTTTGCCATCTGGCAAACATCAATGTTGGTTTACTATAGGAAAATGCGTTATTTTAAATAGTATTTGAAGTTCTTTCCAATTTACAGAGCTCCATTAAACCTGGTGTAACGAGCACGCAGGAGTAGCTTCTCCTCCCATTGTTTTCAGCTGTAAACATTTTTTGTAATGACGCCAAGTCCGTCCTACACGCTGCCAGTAAACAAGTGCAGCTTTACGCACGCCATATGTCCTGTATTATCACATATTATAATTGTCGAACTACGAGATGACGTTACGCTTTGCGTGGTGCGTACGACTTAGGCGATGAGCGCCACAGGCGCACATTGCTTGCAAGCCAGGATATCTGGGAGTGAGGTGGAACGCAAATTTAAGGCGATTTTGATGACTTTCACCACACGAAAATCGCCTAAGCGAGAAAAAAATGGCCGTTGAAAAAAATGAAAATGAGGCTATGCGACCCGGGACCGCGCAAAACACTGCCCAACGCGTAGCACTTTCACACAGGAATGAACAAACTACAAATACACTATTACAAATGACGGAAAATGCTCGCGAGCTGCGTAACACATTAATAACATTACGAATCTATAATGGCGCCTAACACAACTACACCCACGGATTTCCCTCGCGCACGCAGCGTATTTCTAATGCACAGTTGGGACATTCATTACACTTTATGATCAGGGCACCAACACTTACTGTACATTGTATATGGATGGAAAATACAAATAGATTGTTAGCTCTTCAGGCTGGATATACTAATTACAAATAGGTAAAGTATATTAATTTATTCAATAACTAATTAATTCATTATTAATTAAGTAAATATAGATCTTTCTTTATAATGAGTGACGAAGGTGCTCAGAGGAGCAAAAATAGACGAGAGGCTCACAATGAGCGCCGCAGGTCCTCGCAGTACAAAAAGCTTTACATGGAGTGTCACACCGCATGCCCATGGCTTCACATGTTATTGCCTGACGGGCAAGTGGCTAGTATAGTATAATGTGCCGATGTGAATGTAAGTTGGGGCCCACCTTGACTGAAATCTTAACTGGAAGAGGGATTCCTTCTTTGATGTCTTTAGTCTTCTCATTGAACTCCTTACAGAACTGGCCAATGGGGATACCCCGCTGAAGGGAAAAAAAGAAACAAGGGTTATTGTTACCTTCCCAGACCCCTCTAAGACCCACGGTGGTCATTTGGTCTTCTGAATCGTCCCTTTTGTTTAATGCTTCTGTCTCGACAAGCAGTTTTTATTCTAAACGAATAAACTTTCCATTACAGCTAATGACAGAACTTGAAATTGTAGCTGCCACATTCCCATTGTGCATACAGAAACTTCCTCGCTACCTTTGCAGTGAGCTGGGAGGAGACTTCTAAACAAAAAATGTTAGATTCCAGATAGGTATCATTTCATATAGAAGTAATAAATTAGGAGCTGTATTATTTGTTTCCAGGTTGGATATTTTCAAGGCTAGTTCTTCAAAATAATGAAAGTTATGGCCATTAAAGATACTCATTGGACTCCAGCTTGGACCTTCTATTTAGTTATATCATGGTATGGCCATGATAGGAGGCTGCCTTACATGGGGGTATAGTTCCGCTCTGAATGTTGTGTCCCTACTTTTGTTGTTGTGTCATTCAGTTGGGTCAGACTCTCTATGACCTTATGGAGCGCAGAACACCAGGCCCATCTATGTCTCTGGTTGCTTATCCATAAGGTTATCATGGTAAAGACATCGGAGGGAGTTGCCAGCTCCTTCTCAAGTGGGCTGTGATTTGTCTGACCTCGCTGCTATGACCTGCCCATCTTGGGTGACCCAATTACGGCTTCATTGGGGTACACAAGGTAGCGATCCAGGAGGGGGGTGTCCCTACTAATGCTCTGCAACTGAAATCCTTGTATACAACAATACTGTTTGGGTATGTCCATGTTAATAGGAACGCACAATAAGAATATTCTCTTTATTTAAAAAATGATTATAATCCAACAAATCACAGGAAAAGATAACACTAGAACCAGACACTATATATTCTTACTGAGAAACCCAAACCCTGAGGAAGCTGAATCACAAAACGCGTAGGTTATGGAAGGGTCCTTAGCAAGTACAATCTGCACAGCCGCGCTGCCATTATAGTATTTTACCTAAAGTCTAGGTTTTATAACAAGAAATTAGTGTTTACAGCTTGAAGTCAGTGTTAGGAACCAATGGATATAAGATTTAGGTTTATTTGATCCACTTCTTATCATCTGGTATTATTTTTGCATTTACCCTCAGTATGGACGACAAGTTGGCTTTGTCTTGTTTTTTTTTGTTTTTATTTCTGTCCTATATACCTGTAATTGTTGGTTTTTGATTGTTTTTTATAAAGAAAAAGAAGATCCTGACTGTACGGTCCTGTTCATATGAAGATACCCAAACAGTATTCATGTACTTGTAAGTATAGGTCTACTTTTTTTAATAAACCATTGATTTTAAATGCCATGTTCAGCCCTATGAAATCTCCTTTTCTTCCTAATAGTTTTTGTCTGCGTTCTTCAGTTTTCGGGACAGTAGCTCAATGAGAAGAACCAGACCAAGAATACCAAAACTATTCTTCTACCAAAATAATCTTCTCCAAGAATTCCAGTATAGACTAATCTATATGTAATCTTTTTCAATTTTGCAAAGGCTTTTGATACAGTGCCACATGGGAGACTATTGAGCAAACTAAGGGATATAGGAATTGCAGTAAATATTTGCTCATGGGTTGATCAGCATATTGCAGATCAGAGGAAATCTAAAAAAAGGTTGAACTTGATGGGCTAAAAGTCTTTTTTCAACCTAAATTACTATGCAACTATAAGAAGATCCTGCTATACTCTGAAGACAAGGGCAGGTAAGTATAGACGTCTATATTGTTATCCCAAGACATCGGTATGTGTATCGAGCACCTGTTTGGAGTAGACTTTATAGTATCCTTTTAGTGATGCCCCCCACACACCCCCTAATGCTTCAGGTGTACTGTTAGAACATATCCATGCACATCTATACATCGGTTCACTTGATATATTTTTCGTGGGTATGAGACTTATTTTTGACTTTTTGGGGGTTTGTAATTATTAAAATCCCATCCTATACTATTCTTTAAAGCAGTGGTATCCAGTGAGCCATATATAAAGTGGTGTTGGGTAAAAGATGAAAATGCATTTTTCATTTCCCCGCCTAGTTACCCAGAGTGCAGTGTGATAATACGTTTAACTTGTTTTAGGCATGTAAATGTGGTATTTATTGCCTCTGTACGGTGGGGGCTTCTAGCGCTCTTTTGCTCACAATAAAGGTAAATGATGTTGTAGTTAAATTTCTAATAATTATAATTATTACCTTAAAGGGTAGGCGGTTGTCCTACGTTTTCCATCGTCCTGTTTGAAGATCATATTTTGACTACTGCCAAAGTTGTTCTATTAAAAATCTTGAGACCAATATAGTATAAGACTTGAAGATATGGAGAAGGTGGGAATCTCTCATCATAACTAATTCCCAGTGCACTACAGGCAGTTCTGGTGTAAGATTTACTGGTTTCCTTTGAAGATTTTGGAAATGGATGAGAGATAAAGTGCACAGCTTTTACCTGTCCCAGGATGGGTCCCAGAGGAGGCCCAGGAACGGCCTGTCCGGCTCTCACCAACGCGCGGATTAGCCCAGAGACATCCGCTTTCTTCACCGACTTCGCTGCACGAGATGCCTTCGACATGACTGGGAGAAGAAGAGAGAATCAGTGAGTATTAATGTATCCTTCCAATCAAAGGAGCTTTTGTGGAAATACTCCCATTACCTATCACCGTTACAGTGCCTGGCAAAAGTATTCACCCCCCTTGGCATTTTTTGTGTCATGTTGCCTCACAACCTGGAATTAACATGAATTGTTTGAGGATTTGCATCATTTAATTTATAGAACATGCCACAACTTTGTTTTTTTTTTGTGAAGCAAACAACAAATAGGACAAAATAACAGAAAAAGTCAATGTGCATAACTATTCACCCCCTAAAGTCAATACTTTGTAGAGCCACCTTTTGCAGCAATCTCCGCTCCAAGTCGCTTTGGATAAGTCTCTATGAGCTCGCCACATCTTACCACTGGGATTTTTGCCCATTCCTCCTTGCAAAACGACTCCAGCTCCTTCAAGTTGGATGGTTTGTGCTTGTGAACAGCAATCTTTAAGTCTGACCACAGATCTCCTATTGGATTGAGGTCTGGGCTTTGACTCGGCCATTCCAACACATTTATGTTTCCCCTTAAACCCCCCAAGTGTTGCTTTAGCAGTATGTTTGGGGTCATTGTCCTGCTGGAAGGTGAACCTCCGTCCTGGCCTCAAATCACGCACAGAGTGGTACTGGTTTTGCTCAACAATATCCCTGTATTTAGCACCATCCATCTTTCCCTCAACTCTGACCAGTTTCCCAGTCCCGGCTGCTGAAAAACATCCCCACAGCATGATGCTGCCACCGCCATGTTTCACTGTGGGGATGGTGCTCTTTGGGTGATGTGATGTGTTGGGTTTGCGCCAGACCTAGCATTTTCTTTGATGGCCGAAAAGTTCGATTTTAGTCTCATCAGACCAGAGCACCTTCCTCCATACATTTTGGGAGTCTCCCACGTGCCATTTCACAAACTCAAAACATGCCATTTTGTTTTTTGCTGAAAGTAATGGCTTTCTTCTGGCCACTCTGCCATAAAGCCCAACTCTATGGAGCGTACGGCTTATTGTCATCCTATGTACAGATACTCCAGTCTCTGCTGTGGATCTCTGCAGCTCCTCCAGGGTTACCTTAGGTCTCTGTGCTGCCTCTCAGATTAATGCCCTCCTTGCCCGGTCCGTGAGTTTTGGTGGACGGCCGTCTCTTGGCAGGTTTGCTGTTGTGCAATGTTCTTTCCATTTGGTTATGATAGATTTGATGGTGCTCCTGGGGATCATCAAAGATTTGGATATTTTTTTTTTTTTTTATAACCTAACCCTGACTTGTACTTCTCAACAACATTGTCCCTTACTTGTTTGGAGAGTTCCTTGGTCTTCATGGCAGTGTTTGGTTAGTGGGGCCTCTTGCTTAGGTGTTGCAGCCTCTCTGACCTTTCAAAAAATGTGTATATACAGTTGCAAGCAAAAGTATGTGAACCCTTTGGAATGACATGGATTTCTGCACAAATTGGTCATAAAATGTGATCTGATCTTCATCTAAGTCACAACAATAGACAATCACAGTCTGCTTAAACAAATAACACACAAAGTATTAAATGTTGCCATGTTGTTATTGAACACACCATGTAAACATTCACAGTGCAGGTGGAAAAAGTATGTAAACTTGGGAATTCATTTTTCCTTCGATGATAGCAATCCGTCCAGGCCCTGACGCAGCAAAGCAGCCCCAAACCATGATGCCCCCAACACCGTACTTCACAGTTGGGATGAGGTTTTAATGTTGGTGTGATGTGCCTCTTTTTCTCCACACATAGTGTTGTGTGTTTCTTCCCAACAACTCAACTTTAGTTTCATCTGTCCACAGAATATTTTGCCAGTGCTGCTGTGGAACATCCAGGTGCTCTTGTGCAAACTGTAAACGTGCAGCAATGTTCTGCTTGGATAGCAGTGGCTTCCTCTGTGGTATCTTCCCATGAAATCCATTCTTGTTTAGTGTTTTACATATCGTAGGGATGTTGGCATATGCCAGAGACTTTTGTAAGTCTTTAGCTGACACTCTAGGATTCTTCTTCACCTCATTGAGCAGTCTGCGCTGTGCTCTTGCAGTCATCTTTACAGGACGGCCACTCCTAGGGAGAGTAGCAGCAGTGCTGAACTTTCTCCATTTATAGACAATTTGTCTTACCGTGGACTGATGAACAGCAAGGCTTTTAGAGATACTTTTATAACCCTTTCCAGCTTTATGCAAGTCAACAATTCTTAATCGTAGGTCTTCTGAGAGCTCTTTTGTGTGAGGAATCATTTACATCAGGCAATGCTTCTTGTGAAAAGCAAACCCAGAACTGGTGTGTGTTTTTTATAGGACAGGGCAGCTGTAACCAACACCTCCAATCTCATCTCATTGATTGGACTCCAGTTGGCTGACACATCACTCCAATTAGCTTTTGGAGATGTAATTAGTCTAGGGGTTCACATACTTTTTTCACCTGCACTGTGAATGTTTACATGGTGTATTCAATAACAACATGGTAACATTTAATTATTTGTGTGTTATTAGTTTAAGCAGAGTGTGATTGTCTATTGTTGTGACTTGGATGAAGATCAGATCACATTTTATGACCAATTTGTGCAGAAATCCATATCATTCCAAAGGGTTCACATACTTTTGCTTGCAACTGTATGTAATGACAGATCATGTGACACTTCGATTGCACACAGGTGGACATCATGTCACTATTTATGTGACTTCTGAAGGTAATTGGTTGCACCAGAGCTTTTTATGGGCTTCATAACAAAGGGGGTGAATACATACGCACATGACAATTTTATGTTTTCTATTTCTAAAAAATAGTTTTATGTATATATTTTTCTCATTTCACTTCACCAACTTAGACTATTGTGTTCTGATCCATCACATAAAATTCAGATTAACAAAACATTGAACTTAAGGCTGTAACGTAACAAAATAGGTAAAAAGTCAAGGGGGTGAATACTTTTGCAGGCACTGTCAATGACTAGTCCACCCTCCTGTCAATCATTAGCCCACCCTCCTGTCAATCTACAGCTCTCTCCTGTCGCTAGCCCACCCTCCTGTCAATCTACAGCTCTCTCCTGTCGCTAGCCCACCCTCCTGTCAATCTACAGCACTCTCCTGTGAGCCGCTAGCCCACCCTCCTGTCACTCTATAGCTCTCTCCTGTGAGTCGCTAGCCCACCCTCCTGTCGCTAGCCCCCTCTCCTGTCGCTAGCCCCCTCTCCTGTCGCTAGCCCCCTCTCCTGTCGCTAGCCCTGTCGCTAGCCCCCTCTCCTCCTGTCACTCTATAGCCCTCTCTCTCCTGTCACTCTATAGCCCTCTCTCTCTCCTGTCACTCTATAGCCCTCTCTCTCTCCTGTCACTCTATAGCCCCCTCTCCTCCTGTCACTCTATAGCCCTCTCTCTCCTGTCACTCTATAGCCCTCTCTCTCTCCTGTCACTCTATAGCCCTCTCTCTCTCCTGTCACTCTATAGCCCTCTCTCTCTCTCCTGTCACTCTATAGCCCTCTCTCTCTCCTGTCACTCTATAGCCCTCTCTCTCTCCTGTCACTCTATAGCCCTCTCTCTCTCCTGTCACTCTATAGCCCTCTCTCTCTCCTGTCACTCTATAGCCCTCTCTCTCTCCTGTCACTCTATAGCCCTCTCTCTCTCCTGTCACTCTATAGCCCTCTCTCTCTCCTGTCACTCTATAGCCCTCTCTCTCTCCTGTCACTCTATAGCCCTCTCTCTCTCCTGTCACTCTATAGCCCTCTCTCTCTCCTGTCACTCTATAGCCCTCTCTCTCTCCTGTCACTCTATAGCCCCTCTCTCTCTCCTGTCACTCTATAGCCCTCTCTCTCTCCTGTCACTCTATAGCCCTCTCTCTCTCCTGTCACTCTATAGCCCTCTCTCTCTCCTGTCACTCTATAGCCCTCTCTCTCTCCTGTCACTCTATAGCCCTCTCTCTCTCCTGTCACTCTATAGCCCTCTCTCTCCTGTCACTCTATAGCCCTCTCTCTCCTGTCACTCTATAGCCCTCTCTCTCTCCTGTCACTCTATAGCCCTCTCTCTCTCCTGTCACTCTATAGCCCTCTCTCTCTCTCCTGTCACTCTATAGCCCTCTCTCTCACCTGTCACTCTATAGCCCTCTCTCTCTCCTGTCACTCTATAGCCCCTCTCTCTCTCCTGTCACTCTATAGCCCTCTCTCTCTCCTGTCACTCTATAGCCCTCTCTCTCTCCTGTCACTCTATAGCCCTCTCTCTCTCCTGTCACTCTATAGCCCTCTCTCTCTCCTGTCACTCTATAGCCCTCTCTCTCTCCTGTCACTCTATAGCCCTCTCTCTCTCCTGTCACTCTATAGCCCTCTCTCTCTCCTGTCACTCTATAGCCCTCTCTCTCTCCTGTCACTCTATAGCCCTCTCTCTCTCCTGTCACTCTATAGCCCTCTCTCTCTCCTGTCACTCTATAGCCCTCTCTCTCCTGTCACTCTATAGCCCTCTCTCTCCTGTCACTCTATAGCCCTCTCTCTCCTGTCACGCTATAGCCCTCTCTCTCCTGTCACTCTATAGCCCTCTCTCTCCTGTCACTCTATAGCCCTCTCTCTCCTGTCACTCTATAGCCCTCTCTCTCCTGTCACTCTATAGCCCTCTCTCTCCTGTCACTCTATAGCCCTCTCTCTCCTGTCACTCTATAGCCCTCTCTCTCCTGTCACTCTATAGCCCTCTCTCTCCTGTCACTCTATAGCCCTCTCTCTCCTGTCACTCTATAGCCCTCTCTCTCCTGTCACTCTATAGCCCTCTCTCTCCTGTCACTAGCCCATCCTCCTATCAATCTATAGCTATTTCCTGTCGCTAGCCCTCTCTCCTGTCGCTAGCCCTCTCTCCTGTCGCTAGCCCTCTCTCCTGTCGCTAGCCCTCTCTCCTGTCGCTAGCCCTCTCTCCTGTCGCTAGCCCTGTCGCTAGCCCACCCTCCTGTCGGTCCTGTCGCTAGCCCACCCTTCTGTCACTAGCCCACCCTCCTGTCACTTTATAGCCTTGACTGCTATCGGACTCCCAGTATCAGACACAATCCCTTACAATTTCAGTCACAGCTGCCAATCACTGTTCCAGTCTGTAGTCAGAACCCAATGTCACCCCTCTACTCCCTGCCTCCCCCTGAGTACACTCCTGCTCCTCCTTGTATCACTATATCTTTTATTATAACGCTCTGTCCTTGCGGCCTACCTCCCCTCCTGAAGCCCCGGTCTTTATTATCTCAGCCAGCCGCTTCTCTGTGCTTCCTCTCCGGGACCCCTCGACCTTCACACACCGCGCTCCTCCAGCATGTCACAGAGGCGCGTGTGGTGTATAAGCAACTGATTGGCTGGAGAAGCCAGCAGGCGTGTCCAAATCTTGACTACTATAGGCGCACAATCCTGTCACTCTCCTCGATCGCATCACGTGTGTTAGATACTAGTCGTAAGCGTCTTATCCCGCGCTCTGATTGGTTAGTTTTTATTTTTCACAATGGTTAGCCACGCCTTTCTTTATCCCATTGATTAAAACGCTCCTTCGTTGATAGGCTAAAGACAAATAAGCAAGAAATATTATAGGCGGGGACAGAGGAGGGGCTTAGCTTCAACCCGGAAGTTGTGCTCATTTGGACTGTGACCGGCGAAGCAGCAGGTGAGCAGAGCTGGGACTGATGGAAAGACAAAGGGAGATCAGTAATAACCTATAGTCTGGGATAACAGGCAAGGAGAGGGACTGAAAGGATAAAGCCACTGACCCCAAGAGTTACCAGGCCACAGTGCCCATTTAGTCCCACATGGGCTTATCAGCCTGCTCATTTCTTAAAGTGACAGAATTATTGGACAAATAAAAAGTGCAAAGAACAATAAAGATAATTATTATGTATTTGTAATTAAAAATGCTAATTGAACCTGTCTTAAAATTTAGTATTAAAAAAATATTGCCTTTGCCACTAGTACTATATTTACAACCAGGCATGCTTATCTTCTTTATCTTTCTTAGTTTATTGCTGTTGATAAGGCTATTACCTCAGAGGGTGGATGTTTGGGTTACTTTATGAATCAAATAAGTCTTATACTCTGACTTTAATACAAATTTTATAGCTGGTTCAATTAGCATTTTTAATTACAAATACGTTATAATTATCTATATTCTTCCGTGCACTTTTCATTTGTCGGTCACCCAAGATGAGCAAGTCATAATAGAGACGTCAGACAAATCATTGGCCACTGGAGAAGGAACTGGCAACATTACTAGGTGTATAATATGTGTGTGTATCTATCTATTTACTTTGCTGCTGTGGTGTCTCTCATACTAACCAATCAGTAACCATCTCTCAGAAACATGTTACTGATAGGCTAGGACATGAACCCTACAGAGACCGTGCCTGCATATGCTGCAGTGGCTAGACCCATACAGGGACTATTTTTTTTTTTTATGCAGTAAATACTGAGCTTATAAGCCTGCTCTCTTTATAAAATAAAGTTCATGTCAATACATAGATACACAGGGATATTATATACATAGTAAGACCCAGGAACCTGCAATGTCCCTTTAAGGCTGGGCTATGGTACATATTTATATTACTAACTGTGCACCACCCTTTATACTTGTTCCTCCAGATCTTTATATAATGATACCATCCGTGTCCCTTTACCTAACCTCTACTTGTTCTATCCTCTATGGTCTTGTAGGATCAAGAAGATCGTGTCTCGCACCGTTACAGGTAAATAATCCTAACTGTATACCTGTAACCACAATAGTGTGTGTCTATAGTCTCTGAATGGGTTTGCCCACTGCAGCGTATGTAGACACAGACTCTGTAGTGCTGTCTGTGCTGTGTCTCATATTAACCAATCAGTGACCATCTCTCTGCAACATGCTGCTGAGACAGGAGGGCGGGCTAATGAGTGACAGGATGGAGCTATGGATTGACAGGAGGTGGGCTAATGAGTGACAGGATGAAGCTATGGATTGACAGGAGGTGGGCTAACGAGTGACAGGATGGAGCTATGGATTGACAGGAGGGCGGGCTAATGAGTGACAGGATGAAGCTATGGATTGTCAGGAGGGTTAGATAACGAGTGACAGGACGGAGCTATGGATTGACAGGAGGGTTAGATAACGAGTGACAGGATGGAGCTATGGATTGACAGGAGGGTTAGATAACGAGTGACAGGACGGAGCTATGGATTGACAGGAGGGTTAGATAACGAGTGACAGGACGGAGCTATGGATTGACAGGAGGGTTAGATAACGAGTGACAGGACGGAGCTATGGATTGACAGGAGGGTTAGATAACGAGTGACAGGATGGAGCTATGGATTGACAGGAGGGCGGGCTAATGAGTGACAGGACGGAGCTATGGATTGACAGGAGGGTTAGATAACGAGTGACAGGATGGAGCTATGGATTGACAGGAGGGCGGGCTAATGAGTGACAGGACGGAGCTATGGATTGACAGAAGGGTTAGATAACGAGTGACAGGATGGAGCTATGGATTGACAGGAGGGCGGGCTAATGAGTGACAGGACGGAGCTATGGATTGACAGGAGGGTTAGATAACGAGTGACAGGACGGAGCTATGGATTGACAGGAGGCGGGCTAATGAGTGACAGGACGGAGCTATGGATTGACAGGAGGGTTAGATAACGAGTGACAGGACGGAGCTATGGATTGACAGGAGGGCGGGCTAATGAGTGACAGGACGGAGCTATGGATTGACAGGAGGGTTAGATAACGAGTGACAGGATGGAGCTATAGATTGACAGGAGGCGGGCTAATGAGTGACAGGACGGAGCTATGGATTGACAGGAGGGTTAGATAACGAGTGACAGGACGGAGCTATGGATTGACAGGAGGGCGGGCTAATGAGTGACAGGACGGAGCTATGGATTGACAGGAGGGCGGGCTAATGAGTGACAGGACGGAGCTATGGATTGACAGGAGGGCGGGCTAATGAGTGACAGGATGGAGCTATGGATTGACAGAAGGGTTAGATAACGAGTGACAGGATGGAGCTATGGATTGACAGAAGGGTTAGATAACAAGTGACAGGATGGAGCTATGGATTGACAGGAGGCGGGCTAATGAGTGACAGGACGGAGCTATGGATTGACAGAAGGGTTAGATAACGAGTGACAGGATGGAGCTATAGATTGACAGGAGGGCGGGCTAATGAGTGACAGGATGGAGCTATGGATTGACAGAAGGGTTAGATAACGAGTGACAGGACGGAGCTATGGATTGACAGGAGGCGGGCTAATGAGTGACAGGACGGAGCTATGGATTGACAGAAGGGTTAGATAACGAGTGACAGGATGGAGCTATAGATTGACAGGAGGGCGGGCTAATGAGTGACAGGACGGAGCTATGGATTGACAGAAGGGTTAGATAACGAGTGACAGGATGGAGCTATAGATTGACAGGAGGGCGGGCTAATGAGTGACAGGATGGAGCTATGGATTGACAGGAGTGTTAGATAATGATAGTCCGGAGTGCTCAATGTTATGTTATTCTAAATATTTCCAAAGTGATTTACTGTAGAGAAAAACTGCTGGTACAATGTACAGAACTTCCCGGTGGGGTGACAGGGTCCCTTTAATGTCTGCAAAAAGCATTCATGGCTCCTACAGCTGCTCACGTTGTTTGTTATATGAACAGTTTTACCCAGACTGCACTGTTCCTTTAAGGGTTAAGCTTTGCATCCTAATACTCCTCACACCCAAGACTTTTCCTCATAGTGTGTTTCCCAGAAGTAATGTTGCAAGTGTCTCTTTATATGTTAATAAGGTTTGTGTCTTCTTCATGTCTTGTCTTGTTGTTCCATTCTTATTTATATGTTCCTTGTTACCTTATTATTTCCTGGTCCTGTGAAACCTATTACTATTCATATCATTATTACTTTGCATAGAGCTTCTAGTCTCAGTGATATTCCTTATGTGAACTTAGAGAAACTCCGTATCGTATAACAACATTATTTAAAGGGACATGGAGGGTTCCTGCAGGTTACTAGCCATATAATATCCCAGTGTCTCGATTTCCTTTTATGTACTTTTTTTATTAATAAGAAGTACTTATAAGCTCTGTTTTTTTACTGCCTATAATCAAACAAATAGTCCCTGTATGGGTCTGCCCACAGCAAGACACAGACTCTATTACTTGCTGTGAAGTGTCTCATACTAACCAATCAGTCACCATCTCTCAGCATCATGCTACTTAGACGTGGTTCCTGATAGGCTAGTACACTACACTGAACTAATGTGTCAGGAAGTGTCCCCCCCCCCCCCCCATACAGCTGTGAACCGTGTCAGTTTAGTTTCTTTTCCTTTAGTTTTTTTGAGTACTGTATAAAAAACAAAACAAAGATAAATAGGAATTTATATCTCTCATTAGAAGAACGTGTACCCTCCATGACATCAGCAAAAACATCCGAAAAATAGAGAATATAATTCCTACACATTGGGGTACATAGGTGGGGCTGACATATGGACAGTGCACAGTTACCAGCTCACCGCTGTCCTCTGTTATACAGACTGTGACATATTAATACTTACATGTCCTCTGTACGGAGCGTGCTCAGACACTCTCCATGCTGCATCTGCTGCGCCGTTTTCTTCATAATCTTATGTATGGCACTTACAAGACATTACACATTCCTTAAACAATATGTATTCTGTCTACCATCTGACTACAAGAAGGTTTACATTAGACACCTTACATTGTCCCATCACTACCCATCAGGACAATTGGTGTGTGCGGTGGGATCCGTGGCTGGGTCTTGTGCTATTATCTTATTATTACTGGTACTACAGTGTTACTGGGATTAGAGGGACATGGAAGGTTGCTGGATATTACTAGGTATATAATATCTGTGTATTCTAATTATTTTAATATAAGATTAATTTAAGATAAGTTCTTATAACCTCTGTTTTTACTGTCTAAAATCAAATAATCTCTGTATGGGTCTGCCCCCTTCAGTGTATGCAGACACAGACCCTGCTGTACTTGCTGTGCTGTCTCGTACTAACCAATCAGTGACCTTGTCTCTGCAACATGCTGCTGAGACTTGATCCCTGATTGGCTAGGACACTACACACATCCAGCCCTACAGAATCGGTATCTCTATAAGCTGCAGTGGGCAGACTCATACAGGGACTATTTGTTTGTTATCAGGCAGTAAATAAGCATTTCTTAATAAAATAAAGCACATAACAGTAAATAGATACACAGGGATATTATATACCTAGTAACACCCGGGAACCTATATATCCCTTTAAGATAACATATTGTATGTTATTAACCCTGTCCTAGCCAATGTGTTTCATTAAATTACCTCACATCCCTATAGAATCTGTAATATTTATACCACTGAACTAAATTGTGTAATAAATTATAAGGATGAGGACATATAGTTTCTATCCGGGACACTCCCTATCACGACCCACTCTCTGGCTGGGGTCTGTTGACCGGGTTTGGGTGACTCTGGACCTTGGAGGTAGCTTTGATTACAGGAACATCATGTCTCAGCCCTTGGGTTAGACTGAGCAATATTGACAGTAAGTCTGACGAATCTTACTGCAAGCATATGTCCCCGGGTAAATAATACATCTGCACACAAAGTCTTGATGAAAATTATGAACCACGTTTTATTTTGGAACAACATATTTAAACCCAGCACTCAAGGATAGGGGGAGTGGCTACCCTTTGCCAGCCCCAAATAACCTCTGGCCAATCATGCAGGGTCCCTACGTGGGAACCATGAGACTCCTCCCCAGGTCCACCCACTAGGCGGGGCTAACTAATTCATTTGGCTCTAGCTCTCAAGAGAGAGACATCTCCCTGCCCTCTGGACTTTGCCCTGATTCTCTGAGTGGGAATCCCTGTAGACCCCCTGGGGTTATGGTGCCTCAGTGTCTGTAAGGGACCCTATTGTTCCTGACTACTATCATTTCAAGTGTTTACCTTCAGGACCATATGGACAAGCTCCTGGCTTATTGCTCACACATGGGGGATGGTATTTAGCCTAAGAAACATTCCTTACTCATTTTCATATATGTTCCCATCACTCACCAGCCATGCCACTCCACAATTCAATACAATATAATACTATAGAACATGTAACATCCTGTGATCCCCTGGTTGAGGCAATGCGTAAAGGCGCACCTAACATAGAACTGCTTTATGCGTAACTATACTTTATTAACGGTTATGCTAGGTGACACCTCTCTTACATGGCCTACCAACAGTTTTCATCCCCTAAATCACCTAACATAATATAACAATAACAAGTGGGCCCCAAACCTTTTCTTCCACAGCATGTGGAAGATAACCGCTCATGATAAGATGGCCCCTGGGTGTGACCAATACTTCCAGTCCCAATATGGCTGCCGCCTGAGCCATGAACTTTGTCCAAACACAATATGGCCACTGGGTGTGGCCTCTGCTGCCAGTCCCAATATGGCTCCCATTGTGACCACTGCTGTAAGTCACAGGATGGCTGTGCCAGTCACAAAATGGCCACCGGCACAGTTCCCGCCAAATCCAATATGGCCACTGGCTGATTCATGACACTCCCTATTTATTATCAGGATATAACTTGGCGTGTGGGAATATATGGTGTATTATTTATATCGGGGTCCATTGTCTTGAATGTAGTCATCTAGCTCTAATCTTGCCTTGTCTTTCTTTGCACTCAAGACAATGGACTCTGTGCCTCTGCTAATCAGTAATTAATGGGAATGAGCTCTCATTAACAAAATATTTTGATCACTTTTTCTGGTTGGATCAGAAAGTCTGACTGGCAGCTCCCAATGGCAAACCTTGGCTTTGTCAATTTAAAGGGCCGCTGTACAATGAAAAAAAAGAGGATAATTAAGCCAGAAAAAGTTGTACAGAAAATAAACGTTTGTTTCTCTGCTGGTCCCACGAGGCATCCATGATACATTGGTGGAAGTTAGCTGTGGTTGCATTGTGTGATGCACGTGGACTGCTTCTGGGAAAGGGTGTGGCGTCAATTTCTGTTTGATCCAGTTATCTAACCTGTCCCTGTCCCTTCTTCACCTCCCTCCACTGATAATGAAAACACACCCTCATGATCCAGCTCTCAGGAAGTGATATAAGAAACACAAAATGGATTCCTGTACCCTAATGATGTACACTTGTTGTATAGTAACCCTTTAATGGGTTACACTATTTATAGTGTGTTCGTAATAATGGACATGATGTTATAAGAAGTTTAAAATAAATATTTAGAGCCTTTGCTGTGTCACTTTTACTCTGTTCAGCTTTCTGTTATTGCCTTTCCACTTTGCAAGTTTGTTTACCTCAACATTCATGATAAATATGTCATAGAGCAGCAAAACAGGACTCCCAATTTGGAATAAATATTTGGTAAAATCAGTAACATTTAGATTTATTTTTTTCTAATGTCAACTTTCTTATGTGTTGCAGAATCCCGTCCAGAAAAGATGGCCGCCCCCTCACAGTACACACTTCCTAATGATCTCCCTGTGGCGCTGCTGGACTGCGAGGAAGCATTCTCGCTACTATCAGCGGAGGAAAAGCTCTACACGCACTACCTGTCGCGGGCGTCCTTCTACGGGGGGCTCATTGTCTTGTTCCAGACGTCACCTGAGTCTCCCGCTATATACGTCCTGCTGAACAGGCTCTTCAAGGGCCAGGGGCCCGAGGAGCTGCGCTGTGTCGCACTGGCCCAGGGGCTGTCCGAGGTGGAATATCAGGTACCTGGTCCATATTGGGAGACTTCTATATTCACTGAAAAGATTGGGCATACTCAGATTATATATACCAGTTTATTTACTCCCTGGAGTTAGAGCATGCCCAGTCTTTTTGTTTCCCTATGGTTTTACACCAAACGTATGACCTCTTGTTCTAGTATCTTCTTTGCTTGAATCATTGTTCATCCCATATATCCTAATCCGCAGGCTCTCCTGGTTTATGCTGCTGGCTTCTTCGCCAATACGGGCAACTACAAGTCTTTTGGGGACACCAAGTTTGTTCCTAATGTCCCGAAGGTAAGTGTGCTGTCTTGAGAATTTAAAGTTACCACAAATGCTCTGCAACATCAGACATTGCTGCTAAAGAGTTATGTGTAAGTGAATTAATAGTTTTAGGCAACTTCTAACCTTCCAATGCAAAATAAGCTGTGTAGGGCAGTGCACCACCTAGAAATAGCTGTGTAAGCTGAGGAAGAGTTACATTTCCTTTATTAGTTCTATGTTGGTTATATTGTTTATTTTCACCCCTTGCAAAGCATTCAGGGCTGTAGTAAATGAGAGATTGTGAGATTGAACTATCACCTCTTAGCTTGCAAGCTCTGCATAACAGGGTCCTTATCTCCTCATGTACTCGTGTATATGTACATGTGTTACCTGTATGTTAAGTGTGTCCATGTGTTCATTGTACACCTGACTCTCAATAAATTAAATATAATAAATGGAAAGCCAACATGGCATGGGCAGTTGGTAACTGCTGTTGTTTCCTTTGCAGGAGAAGTTAGAGAAACTGATCCGGGCGAGTGAAGCCTTTTCCCAGGACCCCAAGGGCATCGAGGCTTTATGGAAAAGCATCAGGGACCGGATGTACTCTCTGGAGGGCAAAGAGAAGCAGCTGGGCCTGGGGGACCATGTGAGTACTGCATGTAATACTAACACTGACCACTGGGTGTCGCTATAAAGCCATAAATATACAGTATTAACATACATACCAGATCCTAACATGAAAAGGATACATATAAATAAATGAGAGCAATTAGTTGTTGTGTGGAAGTGTTAGATAATTGAGCTTAAAAGCTGGATATTTATAGTATAAATTTAGGACCATATCCTCCTGCAAAAGGAGAAAAATCAGGAAAATTGGTTCCCTGAAGGTGCTTTGTCACGAACCCCAGGACATTTGGGTCTGACCACTGGATCCTGATGGACATTAGACACATAGCCATTTGAATCATAGTGTTATTATAAGGACCATAAGGACCTTGTGAAAGTCTTTACTTGTTTATTTGTTACGTTGTGTGATGACTTTCCCCAAGCTCTGGTTGTATGCCATAAACCCCTGGGGCCCCTTTCTACTGTGGGGGGGCTGTGGGTCCATTTTGCATTTTTATGGACGTTCTTTTGTGTCTAGTGTTTTTTTAGGGAGCAACTATTCCCCCTAATCCAGTTGGATCCCAACCCGTCGCCCAGACATTCTGTCTCAAGGGCTCAAAGTATCTTATCAACCCCCGCTGTGCCCAGATCTTGCCTGGAGGTAGCTGATTGCTGAGTTCGTAGACTCCTTCCTTGGCACCTAATGGGGGAAATAGGCAGACTGGAGCTGGGTCTTTGGACCCAGTCCTTGCCCATGTGGGGGTAATTGAAAATGTCAGAAGGTGCTATTAATTTCTGAATATCCCCTGAGAAACAGGGTCCATTGTCTTGAATGTAGTCACCTTGTCTTTTTTTTTTTGCATTAAAGACAGTGGACCCTGTGCCTCTGCTAATCGGTAATTAATGGGAATGAGCTCTCATTAACAAAAGATATCGGTCATACCCAGAAGGGCCCCCACTGGACTTTTGGGGTTAAGCAGTTATTATATGTGTGTTTAGCATGTGCTTTGTGCTTGTGACTTGCTTAATATTATGTGTCATGTATGTAATGTGTGTGTGTATATAGTTACTGTCATGGTATCTTGCTTGTGTATTTGTGTATTTATCGTTTTGTGAAATGTATTCCCCAATAGCACATAATAGCAAATAATACCTTTAAAATCATATAGAGGAATTTAGCATTAGGAGTGCCCCCACCCCAAGCTAAATCAGGCAGATGCATTGTCTCTGGTTTATTGCTCTAGGATTGTAACATCAGACCTGTAGAGAAATAAGACCCCCCCCCCCCCCCCCCCCCCCACACATAATGACCACAAATGGTTCCGTTCTACAGGAACTTAAGTGGATGTGCGGCTAGTGCCCTCTCATGTGTCTCTCTCTCATGTCTCTCATGTCTCTCATGTCTCTCTCTCCTGTGTCTCTCTCTCTCTCTCTCTCTCTCTCTCTCTCTCTCTCCTGTGTCTCTCTCTCTCTCTCTCTCTCCTGTGTCTCTCTCTCTCTCTCTCCTGTGTCTCTCTCTCTCTCTCTCCTGTGTCTCTCTCTCTCTCTCTCTCTCTCTCTCTCTCTCTCCTGTGTCTCTTTACCCCCCCGTTCTCCATCCCCTGTATCAAAAGACCTGCAAATCAAGAGATCATACATTACCCGTAATTATGGTTGATGATGTCCATTGTGTAATAGCAATTCGTAATGTGGTGATAACCTTTAAACTTTCCAGACTATATATGTTTCAAGATCTTATTTGGATTGTAAATCATAAAACAGCTTAATGGTTTCTCTTGATGATAATAGGACTCTTTTTAGTAAGTGAAACTATTGTGAGGGACTGGGAATCCCTGTGTAGGCGCCTGACATCAGACGCCTGCTAACGCACGTTTCTCAAAGGGAAGAGACTTTTTGTTTTCTTATTCATTTCCTACAGTGGCTTTCGTTACAGTTGAGCCATCCCATGTGATGATGACCTCTGTGATCTTAAAGTGGCGTAGCAATAGCCCCAGTTATTGTAGAAATTAAACTTACACAAGTCTCTGTGACTGTTATTACTTTATCATCTCTACAAAAAATAGATAATTAATGATCCTAGACAATTATATTTAGAGGGAGGAAGAGCTTTTATAGAAAATTTGTGCTGTAAAAAAACAACTTTCAAGCTGAATTATCTAAAAAATGTACTATTTTATTATTATTTATATTTTTTTAATAATTTGAATGTATTTTTATGTGTAGTTTTTGTTACCTCAATAGCCAGATACATTTCTGTGTCCACCCAGTATCTTCAGTGACCTTTTAACCTATCTCTGACACTCACTACTTGTCCTCAGGGCATCACCACGTATTTCTCTGCAAACTGCACTCTGGAAGATGCTGAGCTGGCTCAGAGATTCCTGGACTCTAAGGTACCCGCAGATCATCGCTGTACCGCCCCACACCACAGATCGGCAGGCCATCTCTACACCGCCCCACACCACAGATCGGCAGGCCATCTCTACACCGCCCCACACCACAGATCGGCAGACCATCTCTACACCGCCCCACACCACAGATCGGCAGGCCATCTCTACACCGCCCCACACCACAGATCGGCAGACCATCTCTACACCGCCCCACACCACAGATCGGCAGGCCATCTCTACACCGCCCCACACCACAGATCGGCAGGCCATCTCTACACCGCCCCACACCACAGATCGGCAGGCCATCTCTACACCGCCCCACACCACAGATCGGCAGGCCATCTCTACACCGCCCCACACCACAGATCGGCAGGCCATCTCTACACCGCCCCACACCACAGATCGGCAGGCCATCTCTACACCGCCCCACACCACAGATCGGCAGGCCATCTCTACACCGCCCCACACCACAGATCGGCAGGCCATCTCTACACCGCCCCACACCACAGATCGGCAGGCCATCTCTACACCGCCCCACACCACAGATCGGCAGGCCATCTCTACACCGCCCCACACCACAGATCGGCAGGCCATCTCTACACCGCCCCACACCACAGATCGGCAGACCATCGCTACGCCATCCCCCTGACGCACTAGAGATCTGCAGGTCATCTCTACACCGTCCCCCTCCTGCCCCACAGATCTCCAGATCATCTCTACACCAGCCCCACAGATCATCTCTACATTAACCCCTGCTCTGCTAGCATATTGCAGAATATCACTACATTAACCCCTGCCCTTCTAGAGAGTTGTACAGCATTTTTACATTAACCCTTTCTATCAGAGAACTGAAAATCCCCCCCTCATTAATCTCGTCCTTGCCATGGATCAACAATGTCCCCCTTATTTACCATGTCTCTCTCCTGACAGAGTCTTAGTGCCTACAACACCCGACTGTTTAAGACTCCGGATGAGGGCGGAAGGAGCAGATATGAAGTGCGGCTGGCGTCTGTCACCAAAGAGGGTGAGGAGGGAAGTGATGGAGGGGATCAGAGGAGTATAGGCAGTGGGGTCTGTCACCATGATATGACGGGGGTGTCAGGGCAGTATAGACAGTGGGGTCTGTCACCATGACATGAGGGGGTGTCAGGGCAGTATAGACAGTGGGGTCTGTCACCATGACATGAGGTGGGTGTCAGGGGAGGATAGACAGTGGGGTCTATCACATTAACATGAGGGGGGTGTCAGGGGAGTATAGACAGTGGGGTCTGTCACCATAACATGAGGGGGTGTCAGGGGAGTATAGACAGAGGGGTCTGTCACCATGACATGAGGGGGTGTCAGGGGAGTATAGACAGAGGGGTCTGTCACCATGACATGAGGGGGTGTCAGGGCAGTATAGACAGTGGGGTCTGTCACCATGATATGAGGTGGGTGTCAGGGCAGTATAGACAGTGGGGTCTGTCACCATGATATGAGGGGGGTGTCAGGGGAGTATAGACAGTGGGGTCTGTCACCATGATATGAGGTGGGTGTCAGGGGAGTATAGACAGTGGGGTCTGTCACCATGATATGAGGGGGGTGTCAGGGGAGTATAGACAGTGGGGTCTGTCACCATGATATGAGGGGGGATCAGAGGAGTATAGACAGTGGGGTCTGTCACCATGATATGAGGTGGGTGTCAGGGCAGTATAGACAGTGGGGTCTGTCACGATGATATGAGGGGGGTGTCAGGGGAGTATGGACAGTGGGGTCTGTCACCATGATATGAGGGGGGTGTCAGGGGAGTATAGACAGTGGGGTCTGTCACCATGACATGAGGGGGGTGTCAGGGGAGTATAGACAGTGGGGTCTGTCACCATGATATGAGGGGGGTGTCAGGGGAGTATAGACAGTGGGGTCTGTCACCATGATATGAGGTGGGTGTCAGGGCAGTATAGACAGTGGGGTCTGTCACCATGATATGAGGGGGTGTCAGGGCAGTATAGACAGTGGGGTCTGTCACAATGATATGAGGGGGGTGTCAGGGGAGTATAGACAGTGGGGTCTGTCACCATGACATGAGGGGGTGTCAGGGGAGTATAGATAGTGGGGTCTGTCACCATGATATGAGGGGGGTGTCAGGGGAGTATAGACAGAGGGGTCTGTCACCATGACATGAGGGGGGTGTCAGGGGAGTATAGACAGTGGGGTCTGTCACCATGATATGGGGGGGGTGTCAGGGGAGTATAGACAGAGGGGTCTGTCACCATGACATGAGGGGGTGTCAGGGGAGTATAGACAGTGGGGTCTGTCACCATGATATGAGGTGGGTGTCAGGGCAGTATAGACAGTGGGGTCTGTCACCATGACATAAGGGGGTGTCAGGGGAGTATAGACAGCGGGGTCTGTCACCATGACATGAGGGGGTGTCAGGGGAGTATAGACAGAGGGGTCTGTCACCATGATATGAGGGGGTGTCAGGGCAGTATAGACAGTGGGGTCTGTCACCATGATATGAGGGGGGTGTCAGGGGAGTATAGACAGTGGGGTCTGTCACCATGACATAAGGGGGTGTCAGGGGAGTATAGACAGCGGGGTCTGTCACCATGACATGAGGGGGGTGTCAGGGGAGTATAGACAGTGGGGTCTGTCACCATGACATAAGGGGGTGTCAGGGGAGTATAGACAGCGGGGTCTGTCACCATGACATGAGGGGGGTGTCAGGGGAGTATAGACGGAGGGGTCTGTCACCATGATATGAGGGGGGTGTCAGGGGAGTATAGACAGTGGGGTCTGTCACCATGACATGAGGGGGTGTCAGGGGAGTATAGACAGTGGGGTCTGTCACCATGACATTAGGGGGTGTCAGGGGAGTATAGACAGTGGGGTCTGTCACCATGACATAAGGGGGTGTCAGGGGAGTATAGACAGCGGGGTCTGTCACCATGACATGAGGGGGGTGTCAGGGGAGTATAGACGGAGGGGTCTGTCACCATGACATGAGGGGGTGTCAGGGGAGTATAGACAGTGGGGTCTGTCACCATGACATTAGGGGGTGTCAGGGGAGTATAGACAGTGGGGTCTGTCACCATAACATGAGGGGGGTGTCAGGGGAGTATAGACAGTGGGGTCTGTCACCATGATATGAGGTGGGTGTCAGGGCAGTATAGACAGTGGGGTCTGTCACCATGATATGAGGGGGGTGTCAGGGGAGTATAGACAGTGGGGTCTGTCACCATGATATGAGGTGGGTGTCAGGGGAGTATAGACAGTGGGGTCTGTCACCATGATATGAGGGGGGTGTCAGGGGAGTATAGACAGTGGGGTCTGTCACCATGATATGAGGGGGGGATCAGAGGAGTATAGACAGTGGGGTCTGTCACCATGATATGAGGTGGGTGTCAGGGCAGTATAGACAGTGGGGTCTGTCACGATGATATGAGGGGGGTGTCAGGGGAGTATAGACAGTGGGGTCTGTCACCATGATATGAGGGGGGTGTCAGGGGAGTATAGACAGTGGGGTCTGTCACCATGATATGAGGGGGGTGTCAGGGGAGTATAGACAGTGGGGTCTGTCACCATGATATGAGGGGGGGTGTCAGGGGAGTATAGACAGTGGGGTCTGTCACCATGATATGAGGTGGGTGTCAGGGCAGTATAGACAGTGGGGTCTGTCACCATGATATGAGGGGGTGTCAGGGGAGTATAGACAGTGGGGTCTGTCACCATGATATGAGGGGGGTGTCAGGGGAGTATAGACAGTGGGGTCTGTCACCATGACATGAGGGGGTGTCAGGGGAGTATAGATAGTGGGGTCTGTCACCATGATATGAGGGGGGGGTGTCAGGGGAGTATAGACAGAGGGGTCTGTCACCATGACATGAGGGGGGGTGTCAGGGGAGTATAGACAGTGGGGTCTGTCACCATGACATGAGGGGGTGTCAGGGGAGTATAGATAGTGGGGTCTGTCACCATGATATGAGGGGGGTGTCAGGGGAGTATAGACAGAGGGGTCTGTCACCATGACATGAGGGGGGTGTCAGGGGAGTATAGACAGTGGGGTCTGTCACCATGATATGGGGGGGGTGTCAGGGGAGTATAGACAGAGGGGTCTGTCACCATGACATGAGGGGGGTGTCAGGGGAGTATAGACAGTGGGGTCTGTCACCATGACATGAGGGGGTGTCAGGGCAGTATAGACAGTGGGGTCTGTCACCATGACATGAGGGGGTGTCAGGGCAGTATAGACAGTGGGGTCTGTCACCATGATATGAGGTGGGTGTCAGGGCAGTATAGACAGTGGGGTCTGTCACCATGACATAAGGGGGTGTCAGGGGAGTATAGACAGCGGGGTCTGTCACCATGACATGAGGGGGGTGTCAGGGGAGTATAGACAGTGGGGTCTGTCACCATGACATGAGGGGGGTGTCAGGGGAGTATAGACAGTGGGGTCTGTCACCATGACATGAGGGGGTGTCAGGGGAGTATAGACAGTGGGGTCTGTCACCATGACATTAGGGGGTGTCAGGGGAGTATAGACAGTGGGGTCTGTCACCATGACATTAGGGGGTGTCAGGGGAGTATAGACAGTGGGGTCTGTCACCATAACATGAGGGGGGTGTCAGGGGAGTATAGACAGTGGGGTCTGTCACCATGACATTAGGGGGCGTCAGGGGAGTATAGACAGTGGGGTCTGTCACCATAACATGAGGGGGTTTCAGGGGAGTATAGACAGTGGGGTCTGTCACCATGACATGAGGGGGGTGTCAGGGGAGTATAGACAGTGGGGTCTGTCACCATGACATGAGGGGGTGTCAGGGGAGTATAGACAGTGGGGTCTGTCACTATGACATGAGGGGGGGGTCATGGGAGTATAGACAGTGGGGTCTGTCACCATAACATGAGGGGGGTGTCAGGGGAGTATAGACAGTGGGGTCTGTCACTATGACATGAGGGGGGTGTCAGGGGAGTATAGACAGTGGGGTCTGTCACCATGACATGAGGGGGTGTCAGGGGAGTATAGACAGTGGGGTCTGTCACCATGACATGAGGGGGTGTCAGGGGAGTATAGACAGTGGGGTCTGTCACCATGATATGAGGGGGTGTCAGGGGAGTATAGACAGTGGGGTCTGTCACCATGACATGAGGGGGTGTCAGGGGAGTATAGACAGTGGGGTCTGTCACCATGACATGAGGGGGTGTCAGGGGAGTATAGACAGTGGGGTCTGTCACCATGATATGAGGGGGTGTCAGGGGAGTATAGACAGTGGGGTCTGTCACTATGACATGAGGGGGTGTCAGGGGAGTATAGACAGTGGGGTCTGTCACCATGACATGAGGGGTGGGGGGGATCAGAGGAGTATAGACAGTGGGGTCTGTCACCATGACATGAGGGGTGGGGGGGATCAGAGGAGTATAGACAGTGGGGTCTGTCACCATGACATGAGGGGGTGTCAGGGGAGTATAGACAGTGGGGTCTGTCACTATGACATGAGGGGGTGACAGGGGAGTATAGACAGTGGGGTCTGTCACCATGACATGAGGGGGGGTGTCAGGGGAGTATAGACAGTGGGGTCTGTCACCATGACATGAGGGGGGTGACAGGGGAGTATAGACAGTGGGGTCTGTCACCATGACATGAGGGGGGTGTCAGGGGAGTATAGACAGTGGGGTCTGTCACTATGACATGAGGGGGGTGTCAGGGGAGTATAGACAGTGGGGTCTGTCACCATGACATGAGGGGGTGTCAGGGGAGTATAGACAGTGGGGTCTGTCACCATGACATGAGGGGGGTGTCAGGGGAGTATAGACAGTGGGGTCTGTCACCATGACATGAGGGGGGTGTCAGGGGAGTATAGACAGTGGGGTCTGTCACTATGACATGAGGGGGTGTCAGGGGAGTATAGACAGAGGGGTCTGTCACCATGATATGAGGGGGGTGTCATGGGAGTATAGACAGTGGGGTCTGTCACCATGACATGAGGGGGTGTCAGGGGAGTATAGACAGTGGGGTCTGTCACCATGACATGAGGGGGTGTCAGGGGAGTATAGACAGTGGGGTCTGTCACCATGACATGAGGGGGTGTCAGGGGAGTATAGACAGTGGGGTCTGTCACCATGACATGAGGGGTGGGGGGGATCAGAGGAGTATAGACAGTGGGGTCTGTCACCATGACATGAGGGGGTGTCAGGGGAGTATAGACAGTGGGGTTGGGGGGATCAGAGTAGTATAGGTTACTGAGAGCCTGCACTTCCTTTCTGTATATCTCCTCTCTCCGTCTCCCTTCTCTCTCTCTCTCTCTCCCTTGTCCTTTCATTCCTGTATTCCTCTCTACTCCTTCTCGAACTCTTCTCTTTCTGACCTTTTTTACTTTCTCTCTCTCTCTCTTCAATTTTCCAATTGCCCAATTTCTTCTCACTTTAATGTATCCCTCCTCCTTGCTCCTTTTTCTTTCCTCCTTCATCCCCATCATTGTGTGTGCTTCCTCCTTTCCATCCCTCACTTCTCTCCCACCTCCTTTCCATCCCTCACTTCTCTCCCACCTCCTTTCCATCCCTCACTTCTCTCCTTTCTCTCTACGGTTGTACACGCCTCTTTCTATTTCTCTTATTCTCCATCTATTGAACTTTCCTGTTTCACTTCCTCTCACCATCTACCTCCTGATTCTCTTCATCCCGTCCTCTTTATCCTTCTCTCACTACCTCCCTCTTCTTTTTTTCTACTTTTCCTCCCCTTCTTTACTTTCACACGCCAACTGTCCTTCATACCACATTGTCTCTTTCTCTCTCCTTTTTTCCTCCCTGCCTTCTCCTCACTCCCTATCACTACCTGTTCTTTTCTTTCTCCTTTTTGCATCTATTTCCTCTCTTTCTTTCTTTCTCTTCCCCCTTGTTCTCTCATTCCATCTCTCATCTCCTCTTGCTCCTTTCTCTCACTCTCATCCCTCCCTCCTTTCTCTCCTCCAGGCTCTGCTGCTGAGCCCTCCGACCTCTCCAAGTCTCTCGGGAGCTTTGAGTTTGAAGATCATGCATTCCAAGTGAATCGGGGAGATTACTCTCCACTCCTACTCCGAGTGCGGGAAAACTTGGAAAAGGCCAAGGTGATGACTGCATCTCAACATGCATATTATTTTCTTACTTATAAATGATGTAGCAATGAATACGCTTGCTGTTTGCCATCAGCCACTTATCCTGTTCCTTTGAATCAGAACTGAAGTGTTATATTTAGAGTATGCTGGAGGAATAGTAGGACTCATATAAGATCTCTATTCAGTTCAAAGACCAGCCCTATACATATCCTCTTAACAATACAATTAAATAAAAGAGTAAATCCCAACAGCATATCCTTTGCCTTCACTTGCGTCAAGGGCATTCTTTATGCTCGCGGCTTGCACCACCTTTAGTCTTTTACGTAACGTGAAGTTTTTCCTAAATTACAGTGGTCACTTTAATTAAAGAGTTGAAATCCATCATAACTTTAATTTTAAATGTAAAATTTGAATAAACCAATTACTTTATAGTATTATGGGGCAAGTAACCTCCCAGTCTGCCCCATTTAAAGCATGAGGCCCAATTAATTCTCATGGTGCTGTCTCTCTGCCCTCTCTTTCTAACCCTAACAGGCCTTTGCAGCCAATGAGAACCAGAAGCTAATGCTAGAGGAATATGGGCGGAGCTTCCAGGAAGGATCCATCCAGGCGCATAAGGAGGGTTCCAAACACTGGGTGCAGGACAAGGGGCCTATTGTGGAGAGGTGAGTGAGGTGGGAAGATATGGAGGGCAGGCAAGAAAGGTGGAATGTGGGGAAAAATATGGAAGAAAAATAAATAGAATACATTAGAGTGAAAAATATGCATGGAAGAGAGAAAAGAAATACTAAGAAGTGAGGGAACGTTTGAAAACCAAATAGGTCTAATGACCTCTGACCTCTTTCCATAGTTACATTGGATTCATCGAGAGCTACCGAGACCCATTTGGATCCCGTGGAGAGTTTGAAGGTGAGACCGTTATATTAAGATTGAGATTAAGAGCCGAGGAGGTGCTGAAATTAAATTAGGACGTCAATCAAATTTCTTTATTCAAGCTTGGAGGTCACACGTAAATAAAGTTAGAAGCAGTGGTCTTATAGTTTTTCTTAGCAGGCAGGGTTAAACTGATATATATATATGGGTTTGCTCTTAGGACTGATAACAAGACATGGTGAAGACATACTAAAATTCCCATCCCTCATTTTTCCCTCTCTCTTTCTCCTTATCTATCTCCTTCTCCCTCTCTGCTTTCCAAATCTCGTTCTCCAGGTTTCGTGGCTGTGGTTAATAAGTCAGTGAGTGCTCGTTTTGCTGCTCTGGTGTCCATGGCCGAGCGTCTCATTTCCTCTCTCCCATGGCCACCGGCATTTGAGAAAGACACCTTCTTGCGGCCAGACTTCACCTCCTTGGACGTGGTGACCTTCAGCGGGAGTGGCATCCCTGCTGGCATCAACATTCCCAATTGTGAGAGCATTGCATTCTAAAGAGACCACTAATATCCTGTGTTTGTGTGTGAGAGCTGCGGTCTCATGGGACCACTGACATTTTGTACATGTCTGTGTGACTGCTGGACTCTTCTAATCTCAAATGACCATGAGCACCTACGAGACCGCTCACAGCTTGCACATGTGCTAAAGAGGACAGTGACATATTATGTGTGCTTGAGTCACCTGTGTTTGTAAAGAGACTGCTGGACAGTAAGACTGCAGCACTCAGAGGTCAGGACTGAAGCACTCTATGGCACAATGATTGGAATGTAATATTCTCCCTCCCTCTCCCAATCTTTCTCTCTCTTCATCTCTCTCTCCCTCCTTCCTAATCCTTTTTCTCTTTCTGCTGCTTCTGCTTGACCATGTTTAATTTCCAATATCTCTCTCTCCCTCTCTCCCTCTCTCTTGCCTCTCTCCCCTCCCTCCCTCTCTCTTGTCTCTCTCTCCCCTCCCTCTCTCTTGCATCTCTCTCCCCTCCCTCCCTCTCTCTTACCTCTCTCTCCCCTCCCTCCCTCTCTCTTGCCTCTCTCTCCCCTCCCTCTCTCTTGCCTCTCTCTCCTCTCTCTCCCCTCCCTCCCTCTCTCTTGCCTCTCTCTCCCCTTCCTCCCTCTCTCTCCCCTTCCTCCCTCTCTCTCCCCTTCCTCCCTCTCTCTCCCCCTTCCTCCCTCTCTCTCCCCTCCCTCTCTCCCCTCCCTCTCTCCCCTCCCTCTCTCCCCTGCCTCTCTCTCCCCTCCCTCCCTCTCTCTTGCCTCTCTCTCCCCTCCCTCCCTCTCTCTCCCCTCCCTCCCTCTCTCTTGCCTCTCTCTCCCCTCTCTCTTGCCTCTCTCTTGCCTCTCTCTCCCCTCTCTCTTGCCTCTCTCTTGCCTCTCTCTCCCCTCCCTCCCTCTCTCTTGCCTCTCTCTCCCCTCCCTCTCTCTTGCCCCTCCCTCCCTCCCTCCCTCCCTCCCTCTCTCTCCCTCTCTCTTGTCTCTCTCCCCTCCCTCCCTCTCTCTCCCCTTCCTCCCTCTCTCTCCCCTTCCTCCCTCTCTCTCCCCTTCCTCCCTCTCTCTCCCCTTCCTCCCTCTCTCTTGCCTCTCGCTCTCTCTATGTCTCTCTCAGATGATGACATTAGACAGACAGTAGGATTTAAGAATGTCTCTCTGGGAAACGTTCTGTCTGTTGGATCTGCCACTGAACGAGCCAAGCTGACGTTCCTACGCGAGGAGGACAAGGTATATAATGAGACTGAGTATCTCCGCATTTAGAAAGCAAGATGTGGGGGGGGGGGTGGACACTGATGTGGTAGGGTCAGGTTGCAGACTATCATGTTGCTCTGTATAATTATGCTGAGTGTCTTCCTTATAGGATGTGTTTATAAAGTATCGCGGACCCTCTTTTGAAGTTCAGGTTGGACTTCATGAGTTACTCGGCCATGGAAGTGGGAAACTGTTTGTGCAGGTATGAAACACGGCTATCATGCACACGCGGCGCTACCCGTCATACACATAGCGGTTTGTCACTGTCACCTATGGCTGTGGCACATACACCTGTCTCTTACTGTGGCACTTCATATTGGTTACAGCCATGTGTCACAAAACTATTTATCAGATACACAGCTATCTGTCAAATATGTAGCTATCTCCAAACAGACTGCTAGACTGTTACGCACAGCTATCTGTCACGCACTCACCGCTATCTGTCACGCACTCACAGCTATCTGTCACGCACTCGCCGCTATCTGTCACGCACTCGCCGCTATCTGTCGCGCACTCGCCGCTATCTGTCACGCACTCGCCGCTATCTGTCGCGCACTCGCCGCTATCTGTCGCGCACTCACCGCTATCTATCATGCACTCGCTGCTATCTGTCACGCACTCACAGCTATCTGTCACGCACTCGCCGCTATCTGTCGCGCACTCACCGCTATCTATCACGCACTCGCCGCTATCTGTCACGCACTCGCCGCTATCTGTCACGCACTCGCCGCTATCTGTCACGCACTCGCCGCTATCTGTCACGCACTCGCCGCTATCTGTCACGCACTCGCCGCTATCTGTCACGCACTCGCCGCTATCTGTCACGCACTCGCCGCTATCTGTCACGCACTCGCCGCTATCTGTCACGCACTCGCCGCTATCTGTCACGCACTCGCCGCTATCTGTCACGCACTCGCCGCTATCTGTCACGCACTCGCCGCTATCTGTCACGCACTCGCCGCTATCTGTCACGCACTCGCCGCTATCTGTCACGCACTCGCCGCTATCTGTCACGCACTCGCCGCTATCTGTCACTCGCCGCTATCTGTCACTCGCCGCTATCTGTCACTCGCCGCTATCTGTCGCGCGCTCGCCGCTATCGGTCACGCGCTCACAGCTATCTGTCACGCACACACAGCTATCTGTCACGCACTCACAGCTATATCTCTCTCTTTCAGGATGACAAAGGGTCATTTAACTATGATAACAAGACGGTTATTAACCCAGAGACTGGAGAACTGGTGAGTACAGACAAGAAGGTCGGCGCTGGATTAAAGTGGTTCTCTTAATTTATTAAGGGAGAAGGGGAAATCATTTTGTATTATAGAAAGGTGATGTGGTCACCCGAGGAGTGATCTAAAAAAATATATATATACATATAGTTATATTGACCCCTACAAGCACTTTCTTTAGACTAATAAAATACCAAACACACAAAATAGGGGATACAATATTACAAGTACTTTGTAAAATTAGGCGCCTGTAAAAATGATTTTCAATATAAGCTGTAACTGTCTGCTGATTCTTGCACGTGCAGACAGAAACAATAGTAGTAACTGTAAATTATAACCCATGAAGGGTACCTCCTAGCTGGAAAGCTCAGTGTTTTAGCTGATTCCCCAAAAACGTCCTCCGTCCCTGCTCTTTAACATCTAATTCATTTTGAATGAGTATCTTGGAAACAATAAAGCAACATATAATTGTGACTTGTAACAATGTTGCAATGCAGGTTATATATTGGTATTATTGCGCACCTTACAAGACTGCACACTGGTTACCTGTTTCTGTCCCTGGTAGGTGAGGAGCTGGTACAAGACGGGCGAGACTTGGGACAGCAAATTCTCCACCATCGCCTCAACCTATGAGGAGTGCAGGGCAGAGTGCGTGGGACTGTACCTGTGTGTCAATGAGGAGGTGCTGAGGTGAGGGGGACACAGCAAAGGCAGTACTGGACAATATCAAAACGTATTAAACATGACAAACCAACCTCATGCTTACCTGCTTCCTATGT
>CM050175.1:12146241-12236241 GCA_027410445.1 Discoglossus pictus
CTCTCTCTCTCTTTCTCTCTCTCTTTCTCTCTCTCTCTCTCTCTAGCTCTCTCTCTCTCTCTCTCTCTCTAGCTCTCTCTCTCTCTCTCTCTCTCTCGCCTGTTCTCTCTCTCTCTAGCTCTGTCTCTCTAGCTCTCTCTCTCTAGCTCTCTCTCTCTAGCTCTCTCTCTCTAGCTCTCTCTCTCTTTCTCTCTCTAGCTCTCGCTCTCTCTAGCTCTCTCGCTCTCTCTCTCTCTCTCTAGCTCTCTCTCTCTCTCGCCTGTTCTCTCTCTCTCTGTCTCTCTTTCCTGTTCTCTGCCTGCCACTTGTACCTTTGTTCTATTTGCCTATGTTTCCCTCTTTCTTTTCTCCTCTCCTGTAGGATATTTGGCTACGAGTCCCAGGAGGCGCAGGATGTCATGTATGTGAACTGGCTGAACATGGTGAGAGCCGGCCTGATGGGACTGGAGTTTTACACTCCCGAGACGGGTCGCTGGAGACAGGTGTGTGTCTGACCGCGCTCCCTTGTTTTTGTTTATAAAGACATTACGGTGTGGTATAACATAACTACGCTCTCCTCTCTCTCAGGCGCACATGCAAGCGCGCTATGTCATCCTTCGGGTCCTGCTTGAGGCAGGGGAGAACTTTGTGACTGTTACCCAGAATGAGGGCGCTGATGGGCGTCCGGATGTACAGGTGGCACTGGACAGGGAGAAGATCCTGAGTGTGGGCCGGCAGGCTATCGAGCGCTTCCTCCGCCGTCTTCAGGTACACACATCTAGATTATAATACTATGTACAATCGGAAGTTATTAAATAAAATGGAGTTTAGTAATAGAAAACTAACCTTCTTCTCCGCAGGTGTATAAGTCCACGGCAGACGTGGAGAGCGCCAGGGAGATGTACAACGGGTATTCTGCAGTGAGCGACGCCGAGCCTCAGAAATTCCTCGCCCTGAGGGACATTGTGATCGCTAGAAAGGAAGAGCGCAAGTCATTTGTACAGATCAACACTCGGATCACTGGTCAGTACCTCTAGGACTGGACATTCAGAGTCTGGTACCTCTAGAGCTGGACAATAGAGCAGCAGATCTGAGATTGGCATACAAGTACACATAGCCTGTCTAGGGCCAGTGGTGGAGATGGTAAATGGAGGGCCCCGGTGCAAAATAATGTGGGGGGCCCGTTGCAACTTCTCTATCTAACTCATGGGGGGCAATAACTAAACAAAAAGTATATGCAGATGATTAGATCACCTCTAGGTCTGTAAAGTAATTATCTGACACAAGTATCTTATACATTCCTACTTTACTGCCAGTAACAGAGGGCCCGACCCTGTAGTGGGCCCTGTGGTTTGCTGCACCAACTCTAGCTCTGTCTAGTGCTGTATTAATGGTGGAAAATGAGTAAAGTTGATAATAAACTCAATGAGATTACTATGGACCACCCCCGCCCCCCGGCCCATGTACGCAAGCTCTCCGGGTATTACGTAACTAACATGTGTCTCGTCGCGCTCTCTCTGTCGCGCTCTCTCTGTCGCGCTCTGTTGTCTTTCCTCGCTCCAGATGGGTTTTTTTCTTTTTTTTTTTTTTTATCCTCTTTTTGGTGTTTTTCTCTTTATTGATCCCTGTTATCTTCTGTCCTTTCACTCTCCCTCTCTTTTCTGTCCACTCTTTCTCTTCCCTCTCTTCTTTATCATCATCCCTTTCTCTTTTGTCTTTGTCCTCATCCCTCTCTTTCTGTCACTCCTCTCTTCTGTCTCTTCTCTCTCTCCCTTGCGCCCTCCCCTTCATCTTTCTGTTCTCTCCGTCTTTTCTTTGTCCTTATCTCTCTCTCTCTGTCACTTCTCTCTTCTATCCCTTCTCTCTCTCTCCCTTGCGTTCTCTCCGTCTTTTCTTTGTCCTCATCCTTCTCTCTTCTGTCCCTTCTCTCTTCTGTCCCTTCTCTCTTCTGTCCCTTCTCTCTTCTGTCCCTTCTCTCTTCTATCCCTCTCTCTTCTATCCCTCTCTCTTCTATCCCTCTCTCTTCTGTCCCTTCTCTCTTTCTGTCCCTTCTCTCTTTCTGTCCCTTCTCTCTTTCTGTCCCTTCTCTCTTTCTGTCCCTCTCTCTTTCTGTCCCTCTCTCTTCTATCCCTCTCTCTTCTATCCCTCTCTCTTCTATCCCTCTCTCTCTGTCACTTCTCTCTTCTATCCCTCTCTCTCTGTCACTTCTCTCTTTCTATCCCTTCTCTCTTCTATCCCTTCTCTCTTCTATCCCTTCTCTCTTCTATCCCTCTCTCTTCTATCCCTCTCTCTTCTATCCCTCTCTCTTCTATCCCTCTCTCTTCTATCCCTCTCTCTTCTATCCCTTCTCTCTTCTATCCCTCTCTCTCTGTCACTTCTCTCTTCTATCCCTTCTCTCTTCTATCCCTCTCTCTTCTATCCCTTCTCTCTTCTATCCCTCTCACTCTGTCCCTTCTCTCTTCTATCCCTTCTCTCTTCTATCCCTTCTCTCTTCTATCCCTTCTCTCTTCTATCCCTTCTCTCTTTCTATCCCTTCTCTTTCTATCCCTTCTCTCTCTCTATCCCTTCTCTCTCTCTATCCCTTCTCTCTCTCTATCCCTTCTCTCTCTCTATCCCTTCTCTCTCACTCTGTCACTTCTCTCTTCTATCCCTTCTCTCTTCTATCCCTTCTCTCTTCTATCCCTTCTCTCTTCTATCCCTCTCTCTCTGTCACTTCTCTCTTCTATCCCTTCTCTCTTCTATCCCTCTCTCTTCTATCCCTTCTCTCTTCTATCCCTCTCACTCTGTCCCTTCTCTCTTCTATCCCTTCTCTCTTCTATCCCTTCTCTCTTCTATCCCTTCTCTCTTCTATCCCTTCTCTCTTTCTATCCCTTCTCTTTCTATCCCTTCTCTCTCTCTATCCCTTCTCTCTCTCTATCCCTTCTCTCTCTCTATCCCTTCTCTCTCTCTATCCCTTCTCTCTCACTCTGTCACTTCTCTCTTCTATCCCTTCTCTCTTCTATCCCTTCTCTCTTCTATCCCTTCTCTCTCACTCTGTCACTTCTCTCTTCTATCCCTTCTCTCTTCTATCCCTTCTCTCTTCTATCCCTTCTCTCTCACTCTGTCACTTCTCTCTTCTATCCCTTCTCTCTCACTCTGTCCCTTCTCTCTTCTGTCCCTTCCCTCTTCTGTCCCTTCTCTCTTCTGTCCCTTCTCTCTTCTGTCCCTTCTCTCTCACTCTGTCCCTTCTCTCTCTTCTGTCCCTTCTCTCTCTTCTGTCCCTTCTCTCTCTTCTGTCCCTTCTCTCTCTTCTGTCCCTTCTCTCTTCTGTCCCTTCTCTCTTTCTATCCCTTCTCTCTTTCTATCCCTTCTCTCTTTCTATCCCTTCTCTCTTTCTATCCCTCTCTCTTCTATCCTTCTCTCTTCTATCCTTCTCTCTTCTGTCCCTTCTCTCTTCTGTCCCTTCTCTCTTCTGTCCCTTCTCTCTTCTGTCCCTTCTCTCTTCTGTCCCTTCTCTCTTTATGTCCCTTCTCTCTTTCTGTCCCTTCTCTCTTTCTATCCCTCTCTCTTCTATCCTTCTCTCTTCTGTCCCTTCTCTCTTCTGTCCCTTCTCTCTTCTGTCCCTTCTCTCTCACTCTGTCCCTTCTCTCTCACTCTGTCCCTTCTCTCTCACTCTGTCCCTTCTCTCTCACTCTGTCCCTTCTCTCTCACTCTGTCCCTTCTCTCTCACTCTGTCCCTTCTCTCTCACTCTGTCCCTTCTCTCTCACTCTGTCCCTTCTCTCTCACTCTGTCCCTTCTCTCTCACTCTGTCCCTTCTCTCTCACTCTGTCCCTTCTCTCTCACTCTGTCCCTTCTCTCTTCTGTCCCTTCTCTCTTCTGTCCCTTCTCTCTTCTATCCCTTCTCTCTTCTATCCCTTCTCTCTTCTATCCCTTCTCTCTTCTATCCCTTCTCTCACTCTGTCCCTTCTCTCACTCTGTCCCTTCTCTCTTCTATCCCTTCTCTCTTCTATCCCTTCTCTCTTCTATCCCTTCTCTCTTCTATCCCTTCTCTCACTCTGTCCCTTCTCTCACTCTGTCCCTTCTCTCTTCTGTCCCTTCTCTCTTCTATCCCTTCTCTCTTCTATCCCTTCTCTCTTCTATCCCTTCTCTCTTTCTGTCCCTTCTCTCTTCTGTCCCTTCTCTCTCTCTGTCCCTTCTCTCTTTCTATCCCTTCTCTCTTTCTGTCACTTCTCTCTTTCTGTCACTTCTCTCTTTCTGTCACTTCTCTCTTTCTGTCACTTCTCTCTTTCTGTCACTTCTCTCTTTCTGTCCCTTCTCTCTTTCTGTCCCTTCTCTCTTTCTATCCCTTCTCTCTTTCTATCCCTTCTCTCTTTCTATCCCTTCTCTCTTTCTATCCCTTCTCTCTTCTATCCCTCTCTCTCTGTCACTTCTCTCTTTCTATCCCTTCTCTCTTTCTGTCCCTTCTCTCTTTCTATCCCTCTCTCTTCTATCCCTCTCTCTCTGTCACTTCTCTCTTCTATCCCTTCTCTCTTTCTATCCCTTCTCTCTTTCTATCCCTTCTCTCTTTCTATCCCTTCTCTCTTTCTATCCCTTCTCTCTTTCTATCCCCTCTCTCTTCTATCCCTCTCTCTTCTATCCCTTCTCTCTTCTATCCCTTCTCTCTTTCTATCCCCTCTCTCTTCTATCCCTCTCTCTTCTATCCCTTCTCTCTTTCTGTCCCTTCTCTCTCTCTGTCCCTTCTCTCTCTCTGTCCCTTCTCTCTCTCTGTCCCTTCTCTCTCTCTGTCCCTTCTCTCTCTCTGTCCCTTCTCTCTCTCTGTCCCTTCTCTCTCTCTGTCCCTTCTCTCTCTCTGTCCCTTCTCTCTCTCTGTCCCTTCTCTCTCTCTGTCCCTTCTCTCTCTCTGTCCCTTCTCTCTCTCTCTGTCCCTTCTCTCTCTCTGTCCCTTCTCTCTCTCTGTCCCTTCTCTCTCTCTGTCCCTTCTCTCTCTCTGTCCCTTCTCTCTCTCTGTCCCTTTTCTCTCTCTGTCCCTTCTCTCTCTCTGTCCCTTCTCTCTCTCTGTCCCTTCTCTCTAAAGTGAAATTAAACATAATATTTATCTTATTCATTTAAAAGATAATGTTTCAAATATTACAAATGTTTTTGTATGAAAAAAAAATGAAGTAAAATGTGTTTGAACTTCAAAGTAACAAGAGCTGAGAGGATACCTCTGTATGAAGGCCTCGTTGGCCCCTACGGCAGTTATGCTTTCTACTATAAAGACCATGCGTGAGCCTGTCTGGGCGAGTGGCTTCTTTATGCTGTTGTCCTATCCCTCCAGGTGACACGGTGGATGTGCTGCAGTATGACAGCAGTCCCTCCGGGCTGATCCTCTCCGTCCTGCAGAGATTTCCAGAGGACGAGGAGAAGCTGGAACAAGAGATCCTGGAGCTGAGCTGTGCTGATGGCCACTACTGGGGGATGCAGAATTGCAGATAATCATGACTGGATCTGCCGTACTTTGCAGGGCTGCAGCGTACAACTGGTTAACGTGCACTTATAGACCTCAAGCAGGCAATGGGGTTAATTTAATAAGGCTCTTTGTAGGTCTGGTATGGAAAGAGTTAAAGCTTTTGGAGATACAACTGAGGGGGTTAATAATAATTTGGTGGCCTTGCCATGGAAGGGGTTAATGGAGCAGCAGTCTGCAGACCATCAGGTTTAATTCAGGCACTTACAGCAGGGTTAATCAACGTGCTTGATGGCAATTAGGGGGTTAAATAATGCAACATGAAAATGTGTGAATTCTTAATAAAAAGGATTTTACCAAATGTGTTTATAAAAATGGTGTGTTTCATGATGTCAGAACAAACAGATGTGAGTACAGATACAGACAGGGACGGACGGACGTGTGCACAGACAGATACAGACAGGGACGGACGTGTGCACAGACAGGGACGGACGTGTGCACAGATACAGACAGGGACGGACAGACGTGTGCACAGACAGATACAGACAGGGACGGACGGACGTGTGCACAGACAGATACAGACAGGGACGGACGTGTGCACAGATACAGACAGGGACGGACAGACGTGTGCACAGACAGATACAGACAGGGACGGACGGACGTGTGCACAGACAGATACAGACAGGGACGGACGTGTGCACAGACAGATACAGACAGGGACGGACGTGTGCACAGATACAGACAGGGACGGACGTGTGCACAGACAGATACAGACAGGGACGGACGTGTGCACAGACAGATACAGACAGGGACGGACGTGTGCACAGACAGATACAGACAGGGACGGACGTGTGCACAGACAGATACAGACAGGGACGGACGTGTGCACAGACAGATACAGACAGGGACGGACGTGTGCACAGACAGATACAGACAGGGACGGACGTGTGCACAGACAGATACAGACAGGGACGGACGTGTGCACAGACAGATACAGACAGGGACGGACGTGTGCACAGACAGATACAGACAGGGACGGACGTGTGCACAGACAGATACAGACAGGGACGGACGGACGTGTGCACAGACAGATACAGACAGGGACGGACAGACGTGTGCACAGACAGATACAGACAGGGACGGACGTGTGCACAGACAGATACAGACAGGGACGGACGTGTGCACAGACAGATACAGACAGGGACGGACGTGTGCACAGACAGGGACGGACAGACGTGTGCACAGACAGATACAGACAGGGACGGACAGACGCGTGCACAGACAGATACAGACAGGGACGGACGGACGCGTGCACAGACAGATACAGACAGGGACGGACAGACGCGTGCACAGACAGATACAGACAGGGACGGACAGACGTGTGCACAGACAGATACAGACAGGGACGGACGTGTGCACAGACAGATACAGACAGGGACGGACGTGTGCACAGACAGATACAGACAGGGACGGACGTGTGCACAGACAGATACAGACAGGGACGGACGTGTGCACAGACAGATACAGACAGGGACGGACGTGTGCACAGACAGATACAGACAGGGACGGACGTGTGCACAGACAGGGACGGACGTGTGCACAGACAGATACAGACAGGGACGGACGTGTGCACAGACAGATACAGACAGGGACGGACGTGTGCACAGACAGATACAGACAGGGACGGACGTGTGCACAGACAGATACAGACAGGGACGGACGTGTGCACAGACAGATACAGACAGGGACGGACGTGTGCACAGACAGATACAGACAGGGACGGACGTGTGCACAGACAGATACAGACAGGGACGGACAGACGTGTGCACAGACAGGGACGGACGGACGTGTGCGCAGACAGGCAGAGCCAGTCCCGACGGACGGACGTGTGCGCAGACAGGCAGGCAGAGCCAGTCCCGACGGACGGACGTGTGCACAGACAGGCAGGCAGAGCCAGTCCCGACGGACGGACGTGTGCACAGACAGGCAGGCAAAGCCAGTCCCGACGGACGGACGTGTGCACAGACAGGCAGGCAAAGCCAGTCCCGACGGACGGACGTGTGCACAGACAGGCAGGCAAAGCCAGTCCCGACGGACGGACGTGTGCACAGACAGATACAGACCGGCAGAGCCAGTCCTGACGGACGGACGTGTGCACAGACCGGCAGAGCCAGTCCTGACGGACGGACGTGTGCACAGGCAGGCAAAGCCAGTCCTGACGGACGGACGTGTGAACAGGCAGGCAAAGCCAGTCCTGACGGACGGACGTATGCACAGACAGGCAGGCAAAGCCAGTCCTGACGGACGGACGTGTGCACAGACAGAGCCAGTCCTGACGGACGTGTGCACAGACTGGCAGGCAAAGCCAGTCCTGACGGACGGACGTGTGCACAGACAGATACAGACCGGCAGAGCCAGTCCTGACGGACGGACGTGTGCACAGACCGGCAGAGCCAGTCCTGACGGACGGACGTGTGCACAGGCAGGCAAAGCCAGTCCTGACGGACGGACGTGTGCACAGGCAGGCAAAGCCAGTCCTGACGGACGGACGTATGCACAGACAGGCAGGCAAAGCCAGTCCTGACGGACGGACGTGTGCACAGACAGAGCCAGTCCTGACGGACGGACGTGTGCACAGATAGGCAGAGCAAGTCCTGACGGACGGACGTGTGCACAGATAGGCAGAGCCAGTCCTGACGGACGGACGTGTGCACAGACAGGCAGAGACGGTCCTGACGGACGGACGGACGTGTGCACAGACAGGCAGAGCCGATCCTGACGGACGGACGGACGTGTGCACAGACAGGCAGAGCCGGTCCTGACGGACGGACGGACGTGTGCACAGACAGGCAGAGCCGGTCCTGACGGACGGACGGACGTGTGCACAGACAGGCAGAGCCGGTCCTGACGGACGGACGGACGTGTGCACAGACAGGGCAGAGCCGGTCCTGACGGACGGACGGACGTGTGCACAGACAGGCAGAGCCAGTCCTGACGGACGGACGTGTGCACAGACAGGCAGAGCCGGTCCTGACGGACGGACGTGTGCACAGACAGGCAGAGCCGGTCCTGACGGACGGACGTGTGCACAGACAGGCAGAGGCCGGTCCTGACGGACGGACGTGTGCACAGACAGATACAGACCGGCAGAGCCGGTCCTGACGGACGGACGTGTGCACAGACAGATACAGACCGGCAGAGCCGGTCCTGACGGACGGACGTGTGCACAGACAGATACAGACCGGCAGGAGCCGGTCCTGACGGACGGACGTGTGCACAGACAGATACAGACCGGCAGAGCCGGTCCTGACGGACGGACGTGTGCACAGACAGATACAGACCGGCAGAGCCGGTCCTGACGGACGGACGTGTGCACAGACAGATACAGACCGGCAGAGCCAGTCCTGACGGACGGACGTGTGCACAGACAGATACAGACCGGCAGAGCCAGTCCTGACGGACGGACGTGTGCACAGACAGATACAGACCGGCAGAGCCAGTCCTGACGGACGGACGTGTGCACAGACAGATACAGACCGGCAGAGCCAGTCCTGACATATAAAGTGAAAAAAGGGGGGCAAAAAAGCAACAAAAGGAGGAGATAAGAGAGCGCAGAACACAATGCAGGCAAAGACTGAGGTGTGCAAAGAAGAGAAGGACTGCAAATGCTTATGAAGGCTGAAAAGGGCTCCTCCAGCAATCCCAGGTATGCCCTGTTCGGCGCTCTTTTCACATAGCACTGCTTGCTGAGGAACGCAGGTGGAGCTCTAAACAGGGTATTGCTGTATAACTAATAGAGTTGTCGTCTCATTGTGGCCGTAAGCGAGCGTTTGAGGTACGCGGCGGGACTTGGGCTGCAATGAGCGCCAAAGGTACAGCATAGGGCGGAAACAAACAACATGGTAGACTGTTTGGGTGACAGACAGACGCATGGCGCAACTGAGAGAGCAGAGAGACAACTAACTTGTGTCAGCAGGGAGAGACAGACAGAAGCAAGAAAAAAATGGCTGCTGAAAAAACGTAAACACAACGAAAACGGGGGTGAAGGACTAAGACTTAACGCAAACCAGTAACACCTATTACAAGGCAGTAACCTTTAACTCAAGCCAGAATCAATTAACCCAAAACTACACAGACATATAAAGTAGACAGGGGGAGAGGCTCGTAATGAGCCCTAAAGGTGGTCATTGCATACCACGCGATGAGCGCCGAAGGTACTCATCATGGGGGTGGCAATGAGTGCCGAAGGGGATAATTGCAAAGCAGAAATGGTACAGCTTAGCAAATACGGCAATGAGCGGAGATTTACAGACTTTGAGTATTATCACGTGTAGAACACATAGACACATTGGCCCACATTGGCCCACATCGGCCCACATCGGCCCGGCAAGTTCAGATGGATTTATTACAGCCTTGGTACATTTTTTAAATACTAATTATATAAAAATCCATTCACATTTTTCTATTTTAGTTATCCTGCTTTGAGGTGTATTTTATCTAACTATAAGGACATAAAGAAAAAAGATATAATTCTGTTTTGTTTGTTTTTTACATAAAAATTCATTAAAATATAGACTCCGGGCCCACTTTTATTTAGAATTTTTGGATCCCTAAAGTTATTAACTATAATATTTATTTTGTAGCAATTGTAAACACTATTGGATTTTGTTGCAGAACATAAAAAAAATATGCTCGAATAATGCCTATTATTGATTTAACAGTTGTGATTTATTAATAGTCTGATTTGATTATTATGCCTGTTTGTACTTGCTTTTAACTGTTAAATAAAGCTGTGCATAAAAAAAATAGCCCAAATGTCCACACCCTTGTGCAGTGATTGGTCAAGATGCTTGGAGAAGCCCTATCAGAGCATTGGAATGGGCGGGGCGATGGAGGCTTGATGGTGATGCAATGGGTGTCATGGCAACCAGAGGCCTGTGCAGAGAGAGACATATTTAGAGACACCGAGACAGTAACATAAAGATAGACACAGCTATTGAAATCAACAGAGAGAACAGGAGAGATACAGATACAGATAGCTAGAGACTGCAGGAGAGCGACAGCTAGAGATAGTGCTCTATATAGATAGAGACAGTTTTAGGGGCAGTCAGTAATAGAAATGAGTGACAAACGTACTGCTAAGGACAGAGAGCATGAATGAGACATGGAGTGATGGAGAGAGTTGGGATATACTGATATAGACAGTAAGTGAGCGATATCTGGTAAGGAGGAGTGCATGGGTGACTTGTAAAGTGAAGACAGACATCTAGTACTGAAATAAAGCTAGAAATAGGAAAATAATGACAGAGGCAGGATATAGAAACAGTCTAATATAGAGAGAATCAGATGGACAGCTAGAGATAGGAAGATTCTCGAAGACTGCTAAAGAAGGGAAGAGACAGCTAGATATAGATAGTATTAGAGAGGTACAAAGAGACAGGGAAGATTCTGATAGCTAGAAAGATATTAAGAGACAGCTAGAGAGAGACATTGTGATTGCTAGAGATGGGGGGATTGGTGTAACAATAAACAGCTAATTACATAGGTGACAACACAAAAGAGACTGCATGATATAGACTAGCATGGTTAGAGACACAGACTGAGGATCGAATAATAGACCGCAAGAGACCGACTGAGACAGACACATATTGTGCAAAATTCAGAGAGCTCGCCATGTCATCCTCATCTGACAGCAGCCGAGAGGGGTGAGATATGGACAGTAATCTAGCACTGTGTATACATGTCATGGTGTAGTAGTGTGTGTGAGGGGAGGCTGGCACTGCTCCCTGCACTGTGTATACATGTCATGGTGGTATAGTGTGTGTGAGGGGAGGCTGGCACTGCTCCCTGCACTGTGTATACATGTCATGGTGTAGTAGTGTGTGTGAGGGGGAGGCTGGCACTGCTCCCTGCACTGTGTATACATGTCATGGGTGTAGTAGTGTGTGTGGCGGGGAGGCTGGCACTGCTCCCTGCACTGTGTATACATGTCCCATGGGTGTAGTAGTGTGTGTGAGGGGGAGGCTGGCACTTGCTCCCTGCACTGTGTATACATGTCATGGTGTAGTAGTGTGTGTGCGGGGAGGCTGGCACTGCTCCCTGCACTGTGTTATACATGTCATGGTGTAGTAGTGTGTGTGAGGGGAGGGCTGGGCACTGCTCTCCCTGCACTGTGTATACATGTCATGGTGTAGTAGTGTGTGTGAGGGGGAGGCTGGCACTGCTCCCTGCACTGTGTATACATGTCATGGTGTAGTAGTGTGTGTGAGGGGGAGACTGGCAACTGCTCCCTGCTCTGTGTATACATGTCATGGTGTAGTAGTGTGTGTGAGGGGGAGGCTGGCACTGCTCCCTGCACTGTGTATACATGTCATGGTGTAGTAGTGTGTGTGAGGGGAGGCTGGCACTGCTCCCTGCACTGTGTATACATGTCATGGTGTAGTTGTGTGTGAGGGGAGGCTGGCACTGCTCCCTGCACTGTGTATACATGTCATGGTGTAGTAGTGTGTGTGTGGGGGAGGCTGGCACTGCTCCCTGCACTGTGTATACATGTCATGGTGTAGTAGTGTGTGAGGGGAGGCTGGCACTGCTCCCTGCACTGTGTATACATGTCATGGTGTAGTAGTGTGTGTGGGGGAGGCTGGCACTGCTCCCTGCACTGTGTATACATGTCATGGTGTAGTAGTGTGTGTGAGGGAGGCTGGCACTGCTCCCTGCACTGTGTATACATGTCATGGTGTAGTAGTGTGTGTGAGGGGGGCTGGCACTGCTCCCTGCACTGTGTATACATGTCATGGTGTAGTAGTGTGTGTGCGGGGAGGCTGGCACTGCTCCCTGCACTGTGTATACATGTCATGGTGTAGTAGTGTGTGTGAGGGGGAGGCTGCACTGCTCCCTGCACTGTGTATACATGTCATGGTGTAGTAGTGTGTGTGAGAGGGGAGGCTGGCACTGCTCCCTGCACTGTGTATACATGTCATGGTGTAGTAGTGTGTTGAGGGGAGGCTGGCACTGCTCCCTGCACTGTGTATACATTTCATGGTGTAGTAGTGTATGTGAGGGGGAGGCTGGCACTGCTCCCTGCACTGTGTATACATGTCATGGTGTAGTTAGTTGTTGTGAGGGGGAGGCTGGCACTGCTCCCTGCACTGTGTATACATGTCATGGTGTAGTAGTGTGTGTGAGGGGAGGCTGGCACTGCTCCCTGCACTGTGTATACATGTCCATGGTGTAGTAGTGTGTGTGGAGGGGGAGGCTGGCACTGCTCCCTGCACTGTGTATAGCATGTCATGGTGTAGTAGTGTGTGTGAGGGGAGGCTGGCACTGCTCCCTGCACTGTGTATACATGTCATGGTGTAGTAGTGTGTGTGAGGGGGAGGCTGGCACTGCTCCCTGCACTGTGTATACATGTCATGTGTAGTAGTGTGTGTGAGGGGAGGCTGGCACTGCTCCTGCACTGTGTATACATGTCATGGTGTAGTAGTGTGTGTGTGAGGGGAGGCTGGCACTGCTCCCTGCACTGTGTATACATGTCATGGTGTAGTAGTGTGTGTGAGGGGGGAGGCTGGGCACTGCTCCCTGCACTGTGTATACATGTCATGGTGTAGTAGTGTGGTGTGGGGAGAGGCTGGCACTGCTCCCTGCACTGTGTATACATGTCATGTGTAGTAGTGTGTGTGAGGGGGAGGCTGGCACTGCTCCCTGCACTGTGATATACATGTCATGGTGTAGTAGTGTGGTGTGTGGAGGGGAAGCTGGCACTGCCTCCCTGCACTGTGTATACATGTACATGGTGTAGTAGTGTGTGTGGGAGCTGGCACTGCTCCCTGCACTGTGTATACATGTCATGGTGTAGTAGTGTGTGTGAGGGGAGGACTGGCACTGCTCCCTGCACTGTGTATACATGTCATGGGTGTAGTAGTGTTTGTGGAGGGGGAGGCTGGCACTGCTCCCTGCACTGTGTATACATGTCAGTGGTGGAGTAGTGTGTGTGAGGGGAGGCTGGCACTGCTCCCTGCTACTGTGTATACATGTCATGGTGTAGTAGTGTGTGTGAGGGGAGGCTGGCACTGCTCCCTGCACTGTGTATACATGTCATGGTGTAGTAGTGTGTGTGAGGGGGAGGCTGCACTGCTCCCTGCACTGTGTATACATGTCATGGTGTAGTAGTGTGTGTGAGGGGAGGCTGGCACTGCTCCCTGCACTGTGTATACATGTCATTGGTGTAGTAGTGTGTGTGAGTGGAGGCTGGCACTGCTCCCTGCACTGTGTATACATGTCATGGTGTAGTAGTGTGTGTGAGGGGAGGCTGGCACTGCTCCCTGCACTGTGTATACATGTCATGGTGTAGTAGTGTGTGTGAGGGGAGGCTGGCACTGCTCCCTGCACTGTGTATACATGTCATGGTGTAGTAGTGTGTGTGAGGGGAGGCTGGCACTGCTCCCTGCACTGTGTATACATGTCATGGTGTAGTAGTGTGTGAGGGGGAGGCTGGCACTGCTCCCTGCACTGTGTATACATGTCATGGTGTAGTAGTGTGTGTGAGGGGAGGCTGGCACTGCTCCCTGCACTGTGTATACATGTCATGGTGTAGTAGTGTGTGTGAGGGGAGGCTGGCACTGCTCCCTGCACTGTGTATACATGTCATGGTTGTAGTGTGTGTGTGAGGGGAGGCTGGCACTGCTCCCTGCACTGTGTATACATGTCATGGTGTAGTAGTGTGTGTGAGGGGGAGGCTGGCACTGCTCCCTGCACTGTGTATACATGTCATGGTGTAGTAGTGTGTGTGAGGGGAGGCTGGCACTGCTCCCTGCACTGTGTATACATGTCATGGTGTAGTAGTGTGTGTGAGGGGAGGCTGGCACTGCTCCCTGCACTGTGTATACATGTCATGGTGTAGTAGTGTTTGTGAGGGGAGGCTGGGCACTGCTCCCTGCACTGTGTAAACATGTCATGGTGTAGTAGTGTGTGTGAGGGGGAGGCTGGCACTGCTCCCTGCACTGTGTATACATGTCATGGTGTAGTAGTGTGTGTGAGGGGGAGGCTGGGCACTGCTCCCTGCACTGTGTATACATGTCATGGTGTAGTAGTGTGTGTGAGGGGAGGCTGGCACTGCTCCCTGCACTGTGTATACATGTCATGGTGTAGTAGTGTGTGTGTGCGGGGAGGCTGGCACTGCTCCCTGCACTGTGTATACATGTCATGGTGTAGTAGTGTGTGTGAGGGGGAGGCTGGCACTGCTCCCTGCACTGTGTATACATGTCATGGTGTAGTAGTGCTGTGAGGGGAGGCTGGCACTGCTCCCTGCACTGTGTATAGCATGTCATGGTGTAGTAGTGTGTGTGAGGGGAGGCTGGCACTGCTCCCTGCACTGTGTATACATGTCATGGTGTAGTAGTGTGTGTGAGGGGAGGCTGGCACTGCTCCCTGCACTGTGTATACATGTCATGGTGTAGTAGTGTGTGTGAGGGGAGGCTGGCACTGCTCCCTGCACTGTGTATACATGTCATGGTGTAGTAGTGTGTGTGAGGGGAGGCTGGCACTGCTCCCTGCACTGTGTATACATGTCATGGTGTAGTAGTGTGTGTGAGGGGAGGCTGGCACTGCTCCCTGCTGTGTATACATGTCATGGTGTAGTAGTGTGTGTGAGGGGAGGCTGGCACTGCTCCCTGCACTGTGTATACATGTCATGGTGTAGTAGTGTGTGTGAGGGGGAGGCTGGCACTGCTCCCTGCACTGTGTATACATGTCATGGTGTAGTAGTGTGTGTGAGGGGAGGCTGGCACTGCTCCCTGCACTGTGTATACATGTCATGGTGTAGTAGTGTGTGTGAGGGGAGGCTGGCACTGCTCCCTGCACTGTGTATACATGTCATGGTGTAGTAGTGTGTGTGAGGGGGAGCTGGCACTGCTCCCTGCACTGTGTATACATGTCATGGTGTAGTAGTGTGTGTGAGGGGAGGCTGGCACTGCTCCCTGCACAGTGTATACATGTCATGGTGTAGTAGTGTGTGGTGAGGGGAGGCTGGCACTGCTCCCTGCACTGTGTATACATGTCATGGTGTAGTAGTGTGTGTGAGGGGAGGCTGGCACTGCTCCCTGCACTGTGTATACATGTCATGGTGTAGTAGTGTGTGTGAGGGGAGGCTGGCACTGCTCCCTGCACTGTGTATACATGTCATGGTGTAGTAGTGTATGTGAGGGGAGGCTGGCACTGCTCCCTGCACTGTGTATACATGTCATGGTGTAGTAGTGTGTGTGAGGGGGAGGCTGGCACTGCTCCCTGCACTGTGTATACATGTCATGGTGTAGTAGTGTGTGTGAGGGGGAGCTGGCACTGCTCCCATGCACTGTGTATACATGTCATGGTGTAAGTAGTGTGTGTGAGGGGAGGCTGGCACTGCTCCCTGCAACTGTGGTATACATGTCATGTTTTGTAGTAGTGTGGTGTGAGGGGGGAGGCTGGCACTGCTCCCTGCACTGTGTATACATGTCATGGTGTAGTAGTGTGTGTGAGGGGGGAGGCTGGCACTGCTCCCTGCACTGTGTATACATGTCATGGTGTAGTAGTGTGTGTGAGGGGGGGGCTGGCACTGCTCCCTGCACTGTGTATACATGTCATGGTGTAGTAGTGTGTGTGAGGGGGGAGGCTGGCACTGCTCCCTGCACTGTGTATACATGTCATGGTGTAGTAAGTGTGTGTGAGGGGAGGCTGGCACTGCTCCCTGCACTGTGTATACATGTCATGGTGTAGTAGTGTGTGTGAGGGGGAGGCTGGCACTGCTCCCTGCACTGTGTATACATGTCCATGGTGTAGTAGTGTGTGTGAGGGGGAGGCTGGCACTGCTCCCTGCACTGTGTATACATGTCATGGTGTAGTAGTGTGTGTGAGGGGAGGCAGGCAACTGCCTCCCTGCACTGTGTATACATGTCATGGTGTAGTAGTGTATGTGAGGGGGAGGGCTGCACTGCTCCCTGCACTGTGTATAACATGTCATGGTGTAGTAGTGTGTGTGAGGGGAGGCTGGGCACTGCTCCCTGCACTGTGTATACTTGTCATGGTGTAGTAGTGTGGTGTGAGGGGGAGGCTGGCACTGCTCCCTGCACTGTGTATACATGTCATGGTGTAGTAGTGTATGTGAGGGGGGAGGCTGGCACTGCTCCCTGCACTGTGTATACATGTCATGGTGTAGTAGTGTATGTGAGGGGGGAGGCTGGCACTCGCTCCTGCACTGTGTATACATGTCATGGTGTAGTAGTGTGTGTGTAGGGGGAGGCTGGAACTGCTTGCCCCCTGCACTGTGTATTACATGTCATGGTGTAGTAGTGTGTGTGAGGGGGAGGCTGGCACTGCTCCCTGCACTGTGTATACATGTCATGGTGTAGTAGTGTGTGTGGGGGGGAGGCTGGCACTGCTCCCTGCACTGTGTATACATGTCATGGTGTAGTAGTGTGTGTGAGGGGGAGGCTGGCACTGCTCCTGCACTGTGATACATGTCATGGTGTAGTAGTGTGTGTGAGGGGAGGCTGGCACTGCTCCCTGCACTGTGTATACATGTCATGGTGTAGTAGTGTGTGTGAGGGGAGGCTGCACTGCTCCCTGCACTGTGTATACATGTCATGGTGTAGTAGTGTGTGTGAGGGGAGGCTGGCACTGCTCCCTGCACTGTGTATACATGTCATGGTGTAGTAGTGTATGTGTGCGGGGAGGCTGGCACTGCTCCCTGCACTGTGTATACATGTCATGGTGTAGTAGTGTATGTGAGGGGGAGGCTGGCACTGCTCCCTGCACTGTGTATACATGTCATGGTGTAGTAGTGTGTGTGAGGGAGAGGCTGGCACTGCTCCCTGCACTGTGTATACATGTCATGGTGTAGTAGTGTGTGTGGGGGAGGCTGGCACTGCTCCCTGCACTGTGTATACATGTCATGGTGTAGTAGTGTGTGAGGGGAGGCTGGCACTGCTCCCTGCACTGTGTATACATGTCATGGTGTAGTAGTGTGTGTGAGGGGAGGCTGGCACTGCTCCTGCACTGTGTATACATGTCATGGTGTATGTGTGTGGGGGGAGGCTGGCACTGCTCCCTGCACTGTGTATACATGTCATGGTGTAGTAGTGTGTGTGGGGGGAGGCTGGCACTGCTCCCTGCACTGTGTATACATGTCATGGTGTAGTAGTGTGTGTGAGGGGAGGCTGGCACTGCTCCCTGCACTGTGTATACATGTCATGGTGTAGTATGTGTGTGAGGGGAGGCTGGCACTGCTCCCTGCACTGTGTATACATGTCATGGTGTAGTAGTGTATGTGAGGGGGAGGCTGGCACTGCTACCTGCACTGTGTATACATGTCATGGTGTAGTAGTGTGTGTGAGGGGGGGCTGGCACTGCTCCCTGCACTGTGTATACATGTCATGGTGTAGTAGTGTGTGTGAGGGGGAGGCTGGCACTGCTCCCTGCACTGTGTATACATGTCATGGCTTTGTATAGTGTGTGTGAGGGGGAGGCTGGCACTGCTCCCTGCACTGTGTATACATGTCATGGTAGTAGTGTGTGTGTGAGGGGAGGCTGGCACTGCTCCCTGCACTGTGTTATACATGTCATGGTGTAGGAAGTGTGTGTGAGGGGAGGCTGGCACTGCTCCCTGCACTGTGTATACATGTCATGGTGTAGTAGTGTGTGTGAGGGGGAGGCTGGCACTGCTCCCTGCACTGTGTATACATGTCATGGTGTTAGTAGTGTGTGTGAGGGGGAGGCTGGCACTGCTCCCTGCACTGTGTATACATGGCATGGTGTAGTAGTGTATGTGAGGGGGAGGCTGGCACTGCTCCCTGCACTGTGTATTCCATGTCATGGTGTAGTAGTGTGTGTGAGGGGAGGCTGGCACTGCTCCCTGCACTGTGTATACATGTCATGGTGTAGTAGTGTGTGTGAGGGGGAGGCTGGCACTGCTCCCTGCACTGTGTATACATGTCATGGTGTAGTAGTGTGTGTGAGGGGAGGCTGGCACTGCTCCCTGCACTGTGTATACATGTCATGGTGTAGTAGTGTGTGTGAGGGGGGGCTGGCACTGCTCCCTGCACTGTGTATACATGTCATGGTGTAGTAGTGTGTGTGAGGGGAGGCTGGCACTGCTCCCTGCACTGTGTATACATGTCATGGTGTAGTAGTGTGTGTGAGGGGAGGCTGGCACTGCTCCCTGCACTGTGTATACATGTCATGGTGTAGTAGTGTGTGTGAGGGGAGGCTGGCACTGCTCCCTGCACTGTGTATACATGTCATGGTGTAGTAGTGTGTGTGAGGGGAGGCTGGCACTGCTCCCTGCACTGTGTATACATGTCATGGTGTAGTAGTGTGTGTGAGGGGGAGGCTGGCACTGCTCCCTGCACTGTGTATACATGTCATGGTGTAGTAGTGTGTGTGAGGGGGAGGCTGGCACTGCTCCCTGCACTGTGTATACATGTCATGGTGTAGTAGTGTGTGTGAGGGGAGGCGGGCACTGCTCCCTGCACTGTGTATACTGTCATGGTGTAGTAGTGTGTGTGAGGGGTGGCTGGCACTGCTCCCTGCACTGTGTATACATGTCATGGTGTAGTAGTGTGTGTGAGGGGAGGCTGGCACTGCTCCCTGCACTGTGTATACATGTCATGGTGTGTAGTAGTGTGTGTGAGGGGAGGCTTGGCACTGCTCCCTGCACTGTGTATACATGTCATGGTGTAGTAGTGTTTGTGAGGGGGGGCTGGCACTGCTCCCTGCACTGTGGTATACATGTCATGGTGTTAGTAGTGTGTGTGAGGGGGAGGCTGGCACTGCTCCCTGCACTGTGTATACATGTCATGGTGTATGTAGTGTGTGTGAGGGAGGCTGGCACTGCTCCCTGCACTGTGTATACATGTCATGGTGTAGTAGTGTGAGTGAGGGGGAGGCTGGCACTGCTCCCTGCACTGTGTATACATGTCATGGTGTAGTAGTGTGTGTGAGGGGGAGGCTGGCACTGCTCCCTGCACTGTGTATACATGTCATGGTGTAGTAGTGTGTGTGTGCGGGGAGGCTGGCACTGCTCCCTGCACTGTGTATACATGTCATGGTGTAGTAGTGTGTGTGAGGGGGAGGCTGGCACTGCTCCCTGCACTGTGTATACATGTCATGGTGTAGTAGTGTGTATGAGGGGGAGGCTGGCACTGCTCCCTGCACTGTGTATACATGTCATGGTGTAGTAGTGTGTGTGAGGGGGAGGCTGGCACTGCTCCCTGCACTGTGTATACATGTCATGGTGTAGTAGTGTGTGTGAGGGGGAGGCTGGCACTGCTCCCTGCACTGTGTATACATGTCATGGTGTAGTAGGTGTGTGTGAGAGGAGGCTGGCACTGCTCCCTGCACTGTGTATACATGTCATGGTGTAGTAGTGTGTGTGAGGGGAGGCTGGCACTGCTCCCTGCACTGTGTATACATGTCATGGTGTAGTAGTGTGTGTGAGGGGGAGGCTGGCACTGCTCCCTGCACTGTGTATACATGTCATGGTGTAGTAGTGTGTGTGAGGGGAGGCTGGCACTGCTCCCTGCACTGTGTATACATGTCATGGTGTAGTAGTGTGTGTGAGGGGAGGCTGGCACTGCTCCCTGCACTGTGTATACACCATCTAGCAGCTCCTTGCTGCCACTGCCAGCGCATTCATAACAGGAATGACCCGAAATTGGCATTGCCACTACCCACTAATGTTTTTCTCTTGCAGTGAACCTAACTCCAAGTGGTTGGATGCTCACTATGACCCTGTTGCAGGTCTCCATGCCTTCTCTTCCTGTATTGGTAGGTAATCACACTTCTTGAGGTTATTAGGGAGAGATTATGAGGTGCAATAGTAGGGCCTTATTGTTGTATAGAGGTTATAATGACCATGTTTAAGGTTGTTTTTCCATGGACACCTCCCCCTAAGTCACTGGGTGTCTGCTCTGGGTGGACCAGGTTTATAGGGATTAAGGGAGCTAAGGATTGAAAAAGGATCAGTCTCTTAGATGCTGCACATTCGCCAGCTACTTCTGTGTGTGTCCTTGTAAGACGGATGTGGGAGGGGTAGAGTCACTCATCTCTTTAAAGGACCACTGTAGGTTAAGAAAACTTTACGTGTTTGTTGGGTATGCAACAAACTAACAACATTAGCAGGTGTGTAAGCATTGAACATGGACATTATCAGAACGAAATTGGTCTTTTCACTGAAAGGGAGAGGGGTCAGAAACTTGTGCCCCTTGATATATGGGTCACCCTGCAGTTTAAGGGATAGACACATTGGCCCCTTGATATTTGGGTCACCCTGCAGTTGGATGGACAGACACATTGGCCCCTTGATATTTGGGTCACCCTGCAGTTGGATGGACAGACACATTGGTTCCTTGATATATAGGTCATCCTCTAGTAGGATGGACAGACACATTGGTCCGTTGATATATAGGTCATCCTCTAGTAGGATGGACAGACACATTGGTCCGTTGATATATGGGTCACCCTCTAGTAGGATGGACAGACACATTAGTCCCTTGATATTTGGGTCACCCTGCAGTTGGATGGACAGGCACGTTAGCCCATTGATATCTGTATCATCCTGCAGTTGGATGGACAAACTTGTTAGCCCCTTGATATATGGGTCACCCTGCGGTAGGATAGACAGACACATTGGTCCCTTGATATATGGGTCACCCTCTAGTAGGATGGACAGACACATTGGTCCCTTGATATATGGGTCACCCTCTAGTAGGATGGACAGACACATTGGTCCCTTGATATATGGGTCATCCTGCAGTTGAATGGACAGACACAATAGCCCATTGATATCTGTGTCATCCTGCAGTAGGATGGACAAACTTGTTAGCCCCTTGATATATGGGTCACTCTGCAGTATGGGGGCAGACTCATCTGTGACCTGGTCTCCACCCACTGGGAGAGGCTGACACATTGACCCCGGATCACTCTGCAATATAGGGGACAGACACATTTGCCTCTTGATGAATGGCTAACCCTGCGATTGCAGGGACGACATATTAGCCCTTGATATCCGGCTCATCCTGCTGTTGGGGGGACAAATACATTAGCACTTCATACTGAGAGGGGGTAGACACATGGCTCCTCTGTTATATGGCTCACACTACAGTGGGAAGGACAGATACATTGGCTCCTTGGCACCTAGGTCACCCTGCTGTAGTTAGTGCAGACACATTGGCCCCTTGGTAACTGGCTCACCCTACTATTGGATGGACAGACACCTTAATCACTTGGTACTTAGGACACCCAGTTGTAGGAAGGACAGATGCATTGGCTCCTTGGTACCTAGGACACCCAGTTGTAGGAAGGACAGAGACATTGGCCCCTTGGTACCTAGGACACCCAGTAGTAGGAAGGACAGATACATTGGCCCCTTGGTATCTGCATCTCCCTGCTGTTGGAAGGATGGTTTATTTGCTTATTTCTGAGGGATTTGTTATACATTTTATTTATCTCTTCCAGCCCTTGCTGACTTACATGGAGATGGAGAATATAAGGTAGGGCCACAATACAATGGCTGGTATGTCACATTATTACTTCTTTCTCATAAACTAACTCCCTGATACTTCATTTTAGCTGGTGGCTGGAGACATGGGCAGCGGGCAATATAACATGAAGCTGAAGGTCTTTAAGGGCACAAGTCTGATGTCGGAGAACACCCTCCTTGACCTGCCCTCCGGTGTTGCAGCTTTTCTGATGGACCAGAATGAACCACGGACACCGGCTGTAGCTGTGGCATCTGGACCCTTTATATATGTGTACAAGAACCTGAGGCCATACTTCAAATTTACTCTGCCAGCCTTAGAGGTCAACCCTTTGGAGAAGGAAGTATGGGACCAGGCCAAGGAGGTAGGAACGATTGAGTCTGAGGTGGGAAGGTCTAGTAGGGTTACATGAAATACATGAGAGCAAAATAGCAATGAATCGATTGAGAATCAGCAAGTGAGAAAAGTCAAGAGCTGGATATAACCATATAACCTTTTCTTCTTCCTTTCCCAGGATAAGATTGATCCAATGACCTTGAAGGAAATGCTAGAGGGAATTAGGTAAAAAACGAAACCTGAGCATTCTTAGCTATAAAAGATTTTATTTGTTGATTTTGAGAATGAACAACTCTGAAATTCGCAACTAAATTAGCATTTAATTCATAATAGTTGTGTCTAATCCGAGGCTTATACAACAATGTATCTGGTTCCTCTCACTGGCTGTGACTAAGATGCTCTGGAGGCAGCTGATTGGCTAGGACATAACTCCATACAGCTCATTGGCAAGGGCGCTCTGCCTATGTAGGAACTTTGAAATGTACTTTGAATTACAAATATACAGAATTCCTCAATAAAATGATCTCATATTGGCTTCTCAATCAGACAGACTTACACACGATATCCCACAAACTTCCATATACTTTCACACACAAAAAAGGCGTATTTATTTATTGTAATCTTTCTAAAACATTTTGCACATTATCAAGACAAGTTCTTCATATGATAAACATGACACTTCAGTGGTCCTTTAACTTCTACGCAACCTTTTATATCTCACACAGCGTTCCACTGCATGGACAGTACTGAGCTTATAATACTTATATTTATGATTTTACTAAATTAGCAATTTGATATTGTTTGTATCAGGATATAAATACTAATACATTCTCTGTTTGATTTGCTTGCTGCAGAGATAAGGCAGAGATTCCTCTCTCCGTGAGATCATTACGGTAAGTAGTTGTTAGTAAAGAGTTACTCCAGTAGTCACTGTCAGTGTGGCAACTATGCATCCTACAATAACCCACTCATATGCACCCTTACCTCTTTTTATTCAAACTACTAAATGATAGGATAATAACTATGAAACCTACTACTGCCACCAACCTTACAATGCTTTTTTTATAGCTTTCTGATGCTGGATCTACAGGAAATGGAAACCTTTGTGAACACTTACAAGGAACAACCTCTTAAACGTCAGGTAGAGACTGAACTAAACCGTGACCTGTGAACAAGGCAGATACATCTTACTGTATGTATATATGTATATACATCGCCTTGCAAAAGTATTCACCCCCCTGACTTGTTACCTATTTTGTTGCATTACAGCCTTAAATTCAATGTTTTGTTAATCTGGATTGTATGTGATGGATCAGAACACAATAGTCTAAGTTGGTGAAGTGAAATGAGAAAAATATTTACATAAAACTATTTTTTAGAAATAGAAAACAGAAAATTGGCATGTGCGTATGTATTCACCCTTTTTGTGATGAAGCCCATAAAAAGCTCTGGTGCAACCAATTACCTTCAGAAGTCACATAATTAGTGAAATGATGTCCACCTGTGTACAATCTCAGTGTCACATGATCTGTCATTACATATACACACCTTTTTTGAAAGCCCCCAGAGGCTGCAACACCTAAGCAAGAGGCCCCACTAACCAAACACTGCCATGAAGACCAAGGAACTCTCCAAACAAGTAAGGGACAATGTTGTTGAGAAGTACAAGTCAGGGTTAGATTATAAAAAAAATATCCAAATCTTTGATGATTCCCAGGAGCCTCATCAAATCTATCATAACCAAATGGAAAGAACATGGCACAACAGCAAACATGCCAAGAGACGGCCCCCACCAAAACTCACGGCCCGGGCAAGGAGGGCATTAATCAGAGAGGCAGCACAGAGACCTAAGGTAACCCTGGAGGAGCTGCAGAGATCCACAGCAGAGACTGGAGTATCTGCACATAGGACGACAATAAGCCGTACGCTCCATAGAGTTGGGCTTTATGGCAGAGTGGCTAGAAGAAAGCCATTACTTTCATCAAAAAAACAAAATGGCACATGGGAGACTCCCAAAATGTATGGAGGAAGGTGCTCTGGTCTGATGAGACTTAAATCGAACTTTTTGGCCATCAAAGTAAACACTATGTCTGACGCAAACCCAACACATCACATCACCCAAAGAGCACCATCCCCACAGTGAAACATGGCGGTGGCAGCATCATGCTGTGGGATGTTTTTCAGCTGCCGGGACTGGGAAACTAGTCAGAGTTGAGGGAAAGATGGATGGTGCTAAATACAGGGATATTCTTGAGCAAAACCTGCACCACTCTGTGTGTGATTTGAGGCTAGGACGGAGGTTCACCTTCCAGCAGGACAATGACCCCAAACACACGGCTAAAGCAACACTTGAGTGGTCTTAGGGGAAACGTAAATGTGTTGGACTTGCCGAGTCACAGCCCAGACCTCAATCCAATAGAAAATCTGTGGTCAGACTTAAAGATTGCTGTTCACAAGCGCAAACCATCCAACTTGAAGGAGCTGGAGCAGTCTTGCAAGGAGGAATGGGCAAAAATCCAAGTGGTAAGATGTGGCAAGCGCATAGAGACTTATCCAAAGTGACTTGGAGCTGTGATTGCTGCAAAAGGTGGCTCTACAAAGTATTGGCTTTAGGGGGTGAATAGTTATGCACATTGACTTTTTCTGTTATTTTGTCCGATTTGTTGTTTGCTTCACACAAAAAAACATCTTCAAAGTTGTGGCATGTTCTGTAAAGTAAATGATGTAAATCCTCAAACAATCCATGTTAATTCCAGGTTGTGAGGCAACAAAACACGAAAAATGCCAAGGGGGGTGAATACTTTTGCAAGGCACTGTATATATAAATATGTGTGTATGTGTGTGTGTATATATATATATATATATATATATATATATATATATATATATATATATATATATATATATATATATACTTACACACACATACATGGTAGAATGAATGAGCAGAGACTGAGCTGTTCTGTGTATACATATAACCCTGTGTTTGCCTTTGCTTCTCAGACCGTAATCACGTGCATGGGAACACTAAAGAAAAACATGGCAGATGAAGATGCTGTGTGCTGCCTCGTGATTGGCACAGAGAGTGGAGAGATTTTCATTTTGGATCCTGAGGCATTTACCATCTTGACAAGGGTGAGCGTTCATATACAACAGGATAAAGACATGTGAGATTTTGAGATGTCCATTACATGGGATTCTGCTTCCCACAAGGGTGTGATCAATCACGACTTTCACTCTTTATCAGTATTTTTTTTGATTTACCAAAAAACTGTATTAAGCTCCAGCATTTTACACCGCACTATACAGCTGGAGGTTGTTAGTTACATTTAGAGATCAACCAACCAATGTGGGTCCTTCATAACATTTTTTTTTTTTTTAATACAATAAAAATCTAAAAGTTGTAAAGAGATATAGTATATAAGTGATTGCTCTTCTATCATGAGATGCTCTAGAGCAGTGGTTCCCAACCAATTCCTCAAGACCACCCAGACAGGCCATGATTTACGTTCACTGTGTCAATACCCGGGTAAATCAATTCAAGGCGCCACAACCTCACTGAAGACTAGTTGCCTCACCTTTGTTCACACAGTGTTTGACCTAAATCATGGCCTGTTTGGTGGCTCTTGAGGAGGGGTTTGGGAACCACTGCTCTAGGTAACGGACACATCCGGGCTGTGAAGGATTCATTCTTATGAGTTTGTTTATTTTAATAGGTCAGTCTTCCCAGTGTGCCGACCCTCTTGGATGTCACGGGACAGTATGACATTGAGTATCGTATCACAGTAGCATGTCGCAATGGTAACGTGTACATTCTCCGCAGGTACGTTATTATTTTATTGTTAATCTTTTGTTGTATGTACATATTGTAACACGTGTCAGAAATACTGAATCTTACTGGTGTCTGGCCCACAAAGAGAGCAATTATTTTATCATTATCATTTACAGAAAAAGATGGGTAGGGTAGCTCTATTTCCCAGCTTTTAAACACCAAAAACTATATTTATGGAGCAAAATAAGGACAGGGAAAATTATTCAAAAACACTCCACTTACAATAAATAAAAGGATTTCTCCTAAAATGGAAGATGGCCATAAATGTAGCCCCAAATCTTACTAGTAGCCCTAAATCTAATAAGAATAGATACGTCTATTTATTCCTCTATAAGAACTTTCCTAATATCTGCAAAATTGTTCCAGCAAAATGTATTAATTTTGAGCTTATCTAATATCTGATTAATAATTTCACTAAAGGAGGGATAGAAATATAATGCAATGCTATATAAAGTTATAATGGGAATCTATTACCCAATTGGTCATGTTAAATAAGAAATAGCATTGGATTTTATTTGTTTTAATCTGTATTTAGCCAATAAAGATTAAGAAATCCTAAAACTAGCATGAATTGCCCCAATGAGATTAAGCCTGACGGCCATTTCGCTCTAGAGCTTTGTCAAAGGCTTCTTTTTTAAGGATGATAGGAGATGGTCATATTTATGTATATATTCTATATTTTAAGTGGTGTTCTTTTCCAATAACATATTTAGATTTATAAATATTATTGAAAAGTATTTTTAAAGAGCTAATGTGTTCCAAGTACAGGTGATACAGTGAAAACATCAGACAAACATGAAAAAGTATAAATACTGGTACAGAAGGTGCAGCTAAAATGTACTGATAGGGTGAAACCCAGATGGGACACGCAGCAATATTATCCCTTATTGTCTGTCCTATTTAAGTATACAATGCAGAAATAATGTATTGATACCTATAAAGGAATTGTATATTTATATTTTTTCTCTGAATATAAATATATAGAGATTCAAAGCGTCCCAAGTACTGCATTGAGCTGGGTGCGCAGGTGGTGGGGCTTGTCCGAGTGCAGAAAAACATCATGATTGGGACATCGCAGGAGGCGCTGCACGGGTATTCCCAAAAGGTCAGTGTGCTTGGACACATTATAAAAATGATTTTCACAACTTGTTACTTTGATCCTGTTTAAAGGGATTCGGTCACCCAAAAACAAGTTTTTTTTTCAGGTTATTATTAAGAGCATGATAATTAGGAGTCTACTTCAGAAATGGTTTACTATAGCGACAAACTGCTAGTGGGATGTATATTCCATCTTTAACATGAAATCAACTTCCTGTTGGGGTGACCGTGCCCCCTTAATATTAAATGTGTCTCTTTTCTTGGATCTAAAAACTGTGTAACAGGGGAAGAGGCTGTGGACAGTGACCCCACCGGCTCCCATAATGACTATGGCTTTGCTGGATCACAAGTCACGTAGCATCCAGGCTGTGCTGGTGGGACTGAAGAACCTGGAGGTACATCTGTACAGAGACAAGAACCTGCTGAGTGTGATATCCACCCCGGTAAGTGTGTGCGTGCGTGTGTGCGTGCGTGCGTGTTACCTGCACCCAGCTACAATTTGTGCCTCTTGTAATAATTCTGGTGAGACATCTCTGGCATTTCTTTTTCATTTACAAGAACCACTTAGAACAAAAGAGTATACTGGTGTTTAATAAGGGATACTAATAATGTTGTTGTTGTACCTTGATAGTTATGCAAAAGCTTGATATATGTATTTTATATTCACCCCTGTACCATGTTTGTGTGGTATATCCACACTTGTAAAATATATACATGTGTATGTTATTTCTATTGTGGGAAGATGTATATGTGAGTGTGTATATATCACATATATAGTTGTGAGCATGCGAGTTGTTGCTAATGCTTGCGGGCTCCATGCCAGCAACTGCAACCCTTGCAAACTTCACGTCGCAACGCAAACACGACACACCAATTACGACACTCGCTAAATTTTACAATCAACGCAAACAACATACGACACACGTTAACACACATTACGACCTCGCAACACTCGGACGCAACTCGCGAACATTACAAAATTCAAAACACAATACATACACACAGCACATACATAAAAACCTTACCTACAGCAACAGGGAGCATCCAGGGCCTCAAAAATGCAACTTACACCTTCATTTCACTCAAAATAAAAGAGTTTAGATACTAAAAAATTTGCTAAGGGACAGATAAAATGGCCGCCAAACAAAACGAAACGAGGCTACACACGCAAACACCATACGAGACACCTTACCACACATTACGACCTCGCAAACATCGGACGCAACACGCCGACATACAAACATTTCAAACACAATAAATACACACAACACACACATAAAAAGCTTACCTACAGCAAGAGGAACCATCCAGCACCTCAAAAAAACAAGTTACACCTACATTTAAATAAAAATAAAACACTTTAGACACTAATAAAATCGCTAAGCGAGAGAAAAAATGGCCGACGAACAAAACGAAAACGAGGCTACAGCATTCTCAACACGCAAAACACCACAACACACGAAACTCCAAAAACACCACGAGGCACCGACGGATAATCCGCAAAGACGCATAACACAGATAACCCGCCATTTTACGCCAATGCAGAAGTACACCACTACGCTAACGGTTTGGTCTCGCGCACGCACAGTATTACACTGCACACATTCACCACGCTTACACAGCAGCTCCACACCACTAATGCTGCAGCAACATCAAAACAGATTGTCAGCTCTTCAACACAATGCTTCAAAATAAGTAAAGTATATTCATTTATTAATGTATTATAGATTTCATTATTACACACCAAACAGCATTAGCTACCTTACAATAACATTGCCGTCATTTTTTTGACGGGCAATTCGCTAGTATATATATATATATATATATTCAATTTCATTAACATAGTGCTGTCCGAACTACTTTTTTTTTTTCAAATGCCCCTGGCATTTGTGACGTATCTTTGCAAGTAAGACTTGTATCTGTGAAATTCACGTGTATTATTATTATTATTATTATTATTCAAACTGTGAAATACAGATGTGTGTTTGATGCGTTTTCTCATTTCTCTTTCTTAGGATATAGTGACTAGTCTTTGCTTTGGACGATATGGAAGAGAAGATGACACACTGGTCATGACCACAAAAGGTAGGAGGCAAGCACTTATATAGCTATTATATTACTAGCAAATACATCTGTAAGTGCTGCAATCAAATAATTACACCCATTAATACATAAAATAATAATGCAATAAACCTCTTATATATGATTAATATATGCCTATATATATATATAAAATAATGAAATATCCAATAGGGCATGCTCTTCTTACCCCCAGTGTGATAGGTAATTGACCTAACTTTTAAGCTCAGTTATCTAACATGTCCATGTTTAATAACAACCAGGTGTAATTACAGGAATATCAAGTCTAGCGTGGTATAAACGGGGGAATTTTATCGCCATATCGCTGAACGTTATGTTTATTTTTAGGTGTAATTTTCACTTCTGCTATAATTAGGACATTTGCTGTGTCACTTTACCCCCCCCCCCCCCTCCTGACACCCCTTTTTATCCTAGTCTGTGCCACAACTCTTTCATAGGGCCTCATTCAATTGCGATTTGGCCAATTGAATAGGGCTCTAAATAAGCACATAGCATATTTTTTTAAAATAAGTTTTTAGTTAGTGAAGATCTTGCTTTTGGATAGAAGTTTACTAACCAAAAACATCTTTAAAAAAAATATGTTATGTGCTTATTTAGAGCCCTATTCAATTGGCAAAATTGCAATTGAATGAGGGCCATAGTAAATACTGAATACCACTATTATCTGATACTCACAAATTCTGTATCATATCACTAACATCCCACCAGGGGGCGGTCTGATCATTAAGATCCTGAAGAGGACAGCTCAGTTTGAAGACAAGGACATGGCCCCGGGGCCACCCACCGGACAAAGTGTCAAACTCAATGTTCCCAAGAAAACCAAACTCTACGTTGACCAGACGCTCAGGGAGAGAGAGAATGCAGTGGGTACGGTACCAGAGGGTGACCCAGATTAATGGGAGCTAGGGATCTGTCCCCTCCCACTTCAGGGTGAGACACGGAGCAAGCCATGACTCTCACACTTTGTCTGTCTCTTCCCAGCGATGCACCGAGTATTTCAGATGGATCTGTATCGTCTGCGTCTCAGCGCTGCCCGCGCTTATGTCAAGGCGCTGGACTCTAGTCTGGCTCCCGTATCATCCACTCTACAGGAGCCTCTCACTCTGAATGCTGCAGTGAGTATGCGCTACACCTGATGATTACTGCAGTTACCCACAATAATAGAGTATGTTCTAAATATTAGAATATGGGCAATTTTATGAAAATATGGATCTTGTCTGGACAACGTTCACTCCTCTGCAAAGGCGGCTTTTGGTAGCTTATTATTTCTATGGTAGTTAAAGTATCTTGTGTTTATTCAAAGGGATATGGAGGGTTTCCTGTTTTAATGTTAAAATAAACAACCTAAGTATTTGCATCAAAACATCCATTTATTAACAAGTGCTTAAATAAATCATTTCAGAACTTTTTCCACCTTTAATGTGACCTATAAACTGTAGAACTCAATTGAAAAACAAAATGAAATCTTTTAGGTAGAGGGAATAAAAAATATAAAAATAAAATAATATGGTTGCATAAGTATGCACACCCTTAAACTAATACTTTGTTGAAGCCCCTTGTGATCAGTCTTTTTGGGTATGAGTCTATCAGCATGGCACATTTCGCCCACTCTTCTTTGCAAAAACACTCCAAATCTGTCAGATTGCGAGGGCATCTCCTGTGCTCAGCCCTCTTCAGATCACCCCACAGATTTTCAATGGGATTCAGGTCTGGGCTCTGGCTGGGCCATTCCAAAACTTTAATCTTCTTCTGGTGTAGCCATTCCTTTGGTGATTTGGATGTATGCTTTGGGTCGTTGTCATGCTGAAAGATGAAGTTCCTCTTCATGTTCAGCTTTCTAGCAGAAGCCTGAAGGTTTTGTGCCAATATTGACTGGTATTTGGAACTGTTCATAATTCCCTCTATCTTAACTAAGGCCCCAGTTCTAGCTGAAGAAAAACAGCCCCAAAGCATGATGCTGCCACAACCATGCTTCACTGTGGGTATGGTGTTCTTTTGGTGATGTGCAGTGTTGTTTTTGCGCCAAACATATCTTTTGGAATTATGGCCAAAAAGTTCAACCTTGGTTTCATCAGACCATAACACCTTTTCCCACATGCTTTTGGGAGACTTCAGATGTGTTTTTGCAAAATGTAGCCTGGCTTGGATGTTTTTCTTCGTAAGAAAAGGCTTTCGTCTTGCCACTCTACCCCATAGCCCAGGCGTTTGAAGAATACGGGAGATTGTTGTCACATGTACCACACAGCCAGTACTTGCCAGATATTCCTGCAGCTCCTTTAATGTTGCTGTAGGCCTCTTGGTAGCCTCCCAGACCAGTTTTCTTCTCGTCTTTTTGTCAATTTTGGAGGGAGCTCCAGTTCTTGGTAATGTCACTGTTGTGCCATATTTTCTCCACTTCATGATGACTGTCTTCACTGTGTTCCATGGTATATCTAATGCCTTGGAAATTCTTTTGTACCCTTCTCCTGACTGATACCTTTTAACAATGAGATCCCTCTGATGCTTTGGAAGCTCTCTGTGGACCATGGCTTTTGCTGTGGGATGCGACTAAGAACATTTGAGGAAAGACCAACTAGAGCAGCTGAACTTTATCTGGGGTTAATCAGAGGCACTTTAAATGATGGCATGTGTATGCTGACTCCTATTTAACACGATTTGGAATGTGATTGCTTAATTCTGAACACCGCTACATCCCCAGTTATAAGAGGGTGTGCAGACTTATGCAACCACATTATTTTTATTTTTCTTCCCTCCACCTAAAAGATTTCAGTTTGTTTTTCAATTGAGTTGTACAGTTCATAGGTCACATTAAAGGTGGAAAATGTTCTGGAATAATTTATCTTTGTCTCATTTTTTTACAGCACAGAAAGCTGACATTTTAACAGGGGTGTGTAGACTTTTTATATCCACTGTATTAGCCAATCACAGATTGTCTCTGAGCAGCATTTCAAAAGATAATATTCTGCTGAGAGTCTTTTGTTGACTAGTACCAATAGGAACATTGTGTGCAGGACCTGCTGCATGTGACTAATATAAATATGGTTCTCTGTGCTCTTTTAAATATACTTGTTCCTTTTTTTCCTCACAACCGCATCTTTCTGCCCTCCTAGTGTTTTCAATCTCGGGGGTGTTGTTTGTATCCCTATTTCCCATTTCCTATGTTTTATGTAGGGACTAATTTTCAAGCAAAGGGGTATAAAAGGTTCCTGGGTGTTACTAGGTATATAATATCCCTGTGTATATATGTACTTTTTTTATTAAGAAATTCTTATAAGCTCTGTATTTACTGCCTAAAATAAAACAAATAGGTCTGCCTACTGCAGCATATGCAGATAAGGACTTGATGTTCAGTGTAGTGGCCTAGCCTATCAGGGACCACGTCTCAGCTGCATCTTGTAGAATGAGAGATGCTTACTGATTGTTAGTATGAGACAAACTGTACTTCAGAGTCTGTGTCTTCATGAGCTGCAGAAGGCAAACCCAAGCATGTAATATTTGTTTGTTTGATTTTAGGCAGTAAAAAACAGAGCGTTTAAGCACTTCTTAATAAAATAGATACACAGGGATATTCTATACCTAGTTACACTCAGGAACCTGCCATATTCCTATAAACGTTATCCCGTTTGGTAAATAGGCCGCATATAAGACATATGAAGTGGAGATATTTTATGTCCCTGCTTATCTTCATCATTGTCCCCACCTGATGAATATACCCTCTGTCACTTGCATCTTCTTTTCCGTGTCCTCACTATTATTCTGTCCGTCCTCTAGGTTCAGGGCATCGGACCAAGGTTCAAGCTAACGCTGAATATACAGAACACATCCGTGAACCGGCCCTCCATGCAGCTTCTGATCAGCTTCCTCTACGATGAGAGGCTTTACCGACTCAAACCTGCGTTCTTCAAGGTATGGTGCATGTACACAGGGGCGGTTCCAAATTTGGAATAATTTAAAACTATATTTAATAAAAGGTACTTTAGCATATGAATGATTTTATAAATTTCAGTTTCATACAATACCTAATACTACAAAGAAGCATTTGCTATGCATACAGTGTGTTTATTGCTAATCATTACTAATTACTGTCTGGGGCAGCACATGCTCAGATCCTCTCCAGCAATCCCTTTTTAGACTGTAAACCGCATATGAAGGATCATAAAGATTGTTGGATACACTTCAATATAAGTGCAATTATTATTATCCTTTGTAAAGCGCCAACATATTCCGTAGCGCTATACACACACAGCGCAAAATAATGGAGGGTCCTGTCTTTGAGCTTAAAACCAAACATACATAGAGCTTGTTCACATAGCACCGACACAAGACTGGAAACTCACAAACTTACGGTCTAAAGCAATTTCTTTTTTATTTCAATTTTGTTTTATTAGTTTTCCAAATATAAAATTTACAAAATGTACAATAACAATCATACAGAAATACCAAACACAAAAGAGGTATAAACATGCCATACACATTCTGATATGCAGGAGAATCAGGAATAAGGATTATCATAATAATAATATCTTCAAGCTTACACCATACTCTTATTGAGAATTATATTGATGCCATAAAGACCACTTGAGGGCGGTATCTTTGACATTACTATCCAGACAAGTAAGATCTCTTTCTCTGTCTCTTTCCGCCATTCTTATTACTTCGGCCCAGGTCGGTATATTACTAGACTTCCAAGCTTTAACTATAAGCCATTTCATAATCAATAATAAATGAGAAATTACAATTTTGCATTGAAATGGAATACGATCCGGCATAATGTGGAAAAGGAAAATATCAATATTATTTTTGTTATATTCTGAATCTCAAGCGCACATTGAATCCAAAACACTTGGATGAGGGGGCAATGCCACCAGATATGGGCATGGGATCCAGTTTCTCCACACCAGCATAATTTTTTTTCTGGGTAGTTGGGACCAAATACCATCTTTGAATCCTCTTCACATACAGTTCTCTATAAGATGAACACAATGAGGATTATTTATTAGTTTACATGCTTTAACCCAATCCTCTGGGGGGGGCATGTCTTTTCAACCTCAATATCCCCCTGTCGGTTTTACTTAACTCATCTCTATTTTTTATTATTTTCCCACATTTTGATATTGTGTGGAGATCTACATCTTTGATTATAATTTGCTCTAAAAGGGATGGTTCTCTATTTATTAACCCTAACCTGGAAGCCCAGGGATAATAATGCAGTTTTACCTGTCAACCAGTGTAGCCAAGAAACACCATTTACTGGAAAATTCTCCCAAATGATCTGGTTTGATAGCATAACGTTATCTTTATGTAAATCTCCTATAGAGTTTATTCCACAAATGGTCCAGTTTGTTCGATCAATATTTTTAAGTTAATGTAATAAACTTAGTGGAGAAGCAAAAGAGGGACACATAGCCAACTTTGATCTATCTCTAAGTTTGTAATCGCTTATTTTTCTTTCTATCCAATTCTGGGAGCAGAAGATTCACCGGAAAACCCTTAATCAAATCTTGTTCAAAAATCCACTATTTAGATAACCTGGGAGATAAATTCCAACGCAACAAATGAATAACCAAAATAGATGTACTGATATCCATAATGGATGGTACCGCCAATCCACCTTTATGTTTCTTTTAATAATATCTAACTTCAAACTTCTTATCTTTATTCATAAATGTATTCAACAAATCTGGAACAGTCCCGTCAAGTATCTGGGTACAATTTGAGGAATGCATCTCATGATATAAGTGATTTTGGGTATTTATAGTCATTTTAACCAAGGCTATTTGTCCTGACCATGACGAGTATACCGATTTCCATTCTATCAAACTAGGTTTAATCGGTTCAAGTAGCCGCATAAGATTGTATTTTAAAATATTATTTATAGAAGAGGTAAACACAATACCCAAATACTTAAACTTGTTACTGTTGCAATTAAAGTCATACCTACTTCTCAGTACTGAGATCTGTGGATACCTAAGTATATTGATCTATTGATTTTAAAATAAGAAAGATAACTATACTTTTCCAGAATTTCAAAGAAATACAGCAAAGATTGTTCAGGTTTAGTTATGGTTAGTACAATGTCATCAGCAAACATTGCAATTTTATATAGATTTTTACCCAAGTCTCGTTTTCTTTCAGTCTCCGATTTTTTTTATTTAGTTTTTTAGTTTTTCGGCCGCCATTTTTTTTTTCTTGCTTATCCGGTTTTCGAGTGACGAAACTTGACAAATTTGGCTCTAATTCTCTTCCAACCTCACTCCCAGGTGTCCTGGCTCTCCCCCTGTGCTGTGTGTGAGTGTGTTGTTTTTTTTTATTATTATTTTTCTTGTTTTTCGATTTCCACTGTTCGGCCGTCACATTCGTATTTTTGCAAGGTCGGATTTTTGTGCTTCCGAGCTCTGATTTTTTTGTCTAAGTCCCACTTTTCTTAACTGCTTGCAGCCTAAGTCCAGCGTGCCTAAACTGCTCGCCTCGCCCTGTGAGGCTCTCAGGAGCGCCTTTGGTGCTCATTTCAGCCTCAGTACTGTGTGCTTCTGTGCCTCAACTGCTAGCCTCGCTTTGCGAGGCTTGTGGGCAATGAGCGCCTTTGTAGATCATTGCCTAAGTCCTCCGTGCTCAGAAGGCTTCAATGCCTCAACGGCTCGCTTTGTGAGGCTCGCAAGCGTGATGACAAATCGCAGTTTGACAATTATAATATGTGATCGTACCTCTCAAATTGTATGGTTGTAGGAAACACCAATTTCATTTCATTCAATATCAATTGAAAACATACTTTAATACCTTGGTCTTGCTCCTTACAGAATGTCACAGGGAGATGTGGGCCTGGTGGGTTGTGGTCTAAATGTGTGGAAAAACAGGAGGCGCTCAATAAGAGAACAAACTGATCTGAATAGGTTAGTTCTATGGACGTGATAACCCACTCAGAGCAACCTCTTTTATCCACTTGTGCCCTTCTAATAAACTGCAGGATATGTGGTATAAAAGATAAAACAACACTTCTAAGTGCAATAAGGTTAAAAAAAGTTGTGTGTGTGTGTATGTGTATATATATATATATATATATATATATATATATATATATATATATATATATAGTAATTTAGTAATTATTAATCCATATAAATATACATAGATTAATAATGAGTATTGCAATATAATTTGATACCTTTTGTATTGGACAAACGTCTTATTTATAATGACGAGCTTTCGAGAGGCTTAACCTCCCTTTATCAAGTCTCAAGCAATACTGACATGAGATGGAACCCTCAGTTTGAATAATAACAGCAGATGCAGAGAGAGTGGAGACAGCATCTGACATCATCATCAGGTAAATACATATATGGGGAATAAACACAACATAGCAAAGGAAACATATATACACATATTATATACACATATACATCAATATATACATGAAAAAGCAGAGCACTGTAGTCCACAGTTATATCTTTCCTGTTGGACAAACACCTCACTAAGAGTGCTAAGTCTGTTATTGTAGAAGAAGAAAAAAAATCACATGAAATTCTGATAATGTGTTAGAAAACCCAAATCTATATTAAGTCCTGTGTTTTTAGTGCTGAAGAATTTGATCATCTTTATTTCAAATGCTTTTCTCTCTTGGATGCTTTTAAATTTTCCTCTGAGTATTTTGACTTTTAAGTTTTGGATGGAGTGATCATTCTGGCTAAAATGGTGTCCTACTGGGCTACAATAACTGTCTTCAATATGTCTTCATTAAGCTCATCATTATAAATAAGACGTTTGTCCAATACAAAAGGTATCAAATTATATTGCAATACTCATTATTAATCTATATTTATATGGATTAATAATTACTAAATTACTAGATTACTGGACATTCACGGCTGCTTCACTCTTCAATATATATATATATATATTAGTCAAAGCCCAGACCTCAATCCAATAGAAAATCTGTTGTCAGACTTAAAGATTCACAAGCGCAAACCATCCAACATGAAGGAGCTGGAGCAGTTTTGCCAGGAGGAATGGGCAAAAATCCCAGTGGTAAGATGTGGCGAGCTCACAGAGACTTATCCAAAGTGACTTGGAGCTGTGATTGCCGCAAAAGGTGGCTCTACAAAGTGGGCATGCTCTGTAAAGTAAATGATGCAAATCATCAAACAATCCATGTTAATTCCAGGTTGTGAGGCAACAAGACACGAAAAATGCCAAGGGGGGTGAATACTTTTGCAAGGCACTGTATATTGTAAAAAAAACAGCTCCTATTAGACATACATTTACAAGTGCATCCATTGTTTGGATATACAATACAGTTTACCAGTTATCAGTTAGTGAAGACCTTGCTTTTGGATAGAAGATCACTAACTAAAAACTTCTGTAAAAAAATATGCTCTGTACTGATATAGAGCCCGATTTAATTGGCTGAATCGCAATATAATAGGGTTCTCAATGTTTTACATTTCGGTAAAATTCACCCACTTGCTTCAACCTTTGTTGTTGGTTCTTGTTTTTTTGCACACCTCAATTAGTGTTGGACACTACAGGATCTAACAACTAAAAGGGTCGGCACCCAGAGTGGGCCAAAGTGCCACAAATTAACTTATACAATATGTCCCACAGTACATTCTCTGCTTCCCAGCAGTAACAGGGAGTATACAGTTATTACATTATTGTAAAATATTGCTGATTTTTAAGAACTACAACTAATCTTAATATTTACTCCCACTACTTCATTCTTTTTTTACTATTCTTTCTATTTGTATTTTATTCTCTCCGTTATCTGCCTACCTCTTTTCCCACTTATTTTTCCTTTGCCCCTAGATACTAACTCTCCTCTGAATTCCTGTTTAGGTTCCACTGCTGGTCCCTGGACTGAATTATCCTCTCGAAACATTTGTGGAATGCTGCAGTGATAAGGGGATCTCTGACATCATCAAGGTGAGACAGAAGGGAGCTATAGGTCTATCCCTCCCACCCCAGGGTGACACAGACAGGAGGGAGCTAGGAGTCTGTCCCTCCCACACCAGGGTGACACAGACAGCAGGGAGCTAGGAGTCTGTCCCTCCCACCCCAGGGTGACACAGACAGAAGGGAGCTAGGAGTCTGTCCCTCCCACCCCAGGGTGACACAGACAGCAGGGAGCTAGGAGTCTGTCCCTCCTACCCCAGGGTGACACAGACAGAAGGGAGCTAGGAGTCTGTCCCTCCCGCCCCAGGGTGACACAGACAGCAGGGAGCTAGGAGTCTGTCCCTCCTACCCCAGGGTGACACAGACAGGAGGGAGCTAGGAGTCTGTCCCTCCCCCCCAGGGTGACACAGACAGAAGGGAGCTAGGAGTCTGTCCCTCCCACCCCAGGGTGACACAGACAGATAGGAGCTAGGAGTCTGTCCCTCCCACCCCAGGGTGACACAGACAGATAGGAGCTAGGAGTCTGTCCCTCCCACCCCAGGGTGACACAGACAGATAGGAGCTAGGAGTCTGTCCCTCCCACCCCAGGGTGACACAGACAGGAGGGAGCTAGGAATCTGTCCCTCCCACTGCAGGGTGACACAGACAGATAGGAGCTAGGAGTCTGTCCCTCCCACCCCAGGGTGACACAGACAGAAGGGAGCTAGGAATCTGTCCCTCCCACCCCAGGGTGACACAGACAGGAGGGAGCTAGGAGTCTGTCCCTCCTACCCCAGGGTGACACAGACAGGAGGGAGCTAGGAGTCTGTCCCTCCCACCCCAGGGTGAAACAGACAGAAGGGAGCTAGGAGTCTGTCCCTCCCACCCCAGGGTGAAACAGACAGAAGGGAGCTAGGAGTCTGTCCCTCCCACCCCAGAGTGACACAGACAGAAGGGAGCTAGGAGTCTGTCCCTCCCACCCCAGGGTGACACAGACAGATAGGAGCTAGGAGTCTGTCCCTCCCACCCCAGGGTGACACAGACAGAAGGGAGCTAGGAATCTGTCCCTCCCACCCCAGGGTGACACAGACAGGAGGGAGCTAGGAGTCTGTCCCTCCTACCCCAGGGTGACACAGACAGAAGGGAGCTAGGAATCTGTCCCTCCCACCCCAGGGTGACACAGACAGGAGGGAGCAAGGAGTCTGTCCCTCCCACCCCCAGGGTGACACAGACAGGAGGGAGCTAGGAGTCTGTCCCTCCCACCCCAGGGTGACACAGACAGAAGGGAGCTAGGAGTCTGTCCCTCCCACCCCAGGGTGATACAGACAGGAGGGAGCTAGGAGTCTGTCCCTCCCACCCCAGTGTGACACAGACAGGAGGGAGCTAGGAGTCTGTCCCTCCCACCCCGGGGTGACACAGACAGAAGGGAGCTAGGAGTCTGTCCCTCCCACCCCGGGGTGACACAGACAGATTGGAGCTAGGAGTCTGTCCCTCCCACCCCAGGGTGACACAGACAGATAGGAACTAGGAGTCTGTACCTCCCACCCCAGGGTGACACAGACACAAGGGAGCTAGGAGTCTGTCCCTCCCACCTCAGGGTGACACAGATAGATAGGAGCTAGGAGTCTGTCCCTCCCACCTCAGGGTGACACAGACTGATGGGAGCTAGGAGTTTTGTCCCTCCCACTGCAGGCAGAGGAGAGCTAGTATGCCCAGCCCATTGCAGGGTGACACAGACAGAAGCGAGCTAGAAGTCTGTCCCTCCCACCCCAGGGTGACACAGGCAGAAGGGAGCTAGGAGTCTGTACCTCCCACCTCAGGGTGACACAGACAGAGGGGAGCTAGGAGTCTGTCCCTCCCACCCCAGGGTGACACAGACAGAGGGGAGCTAGGAGTCTGTCCCTCCCACCCCAGGGTGACACAGACAGAGGGGAGCTAGGAGTCTGTCCCTCCCACCCCAGGGTGACACAGACAGAGGGGAGCTAGGAGTCTGTCCCTCCCACTGCAGGGTGACACAGACAGAAGGGAGCTAGGAGTCTGTCCCTCCCACCCCAGGGTGACACAGACAGAAGGGAGCTAGGAGTCTGTCCCTCCCACCCCAGGGTGACACAGAACTGAGGTTGGTCTGTCATTCTCTCTGTAAGTTTGCTCATGTGCCCCAAGCCCTGCAGTGACCCAGCACATGCTCATATCCTTTCACTCCACAGGTGTTTGTGCTGCGGGAGGGCCGGAGTGCCCCGCTGCTGACCGCCCATATCAATATGCCAGTCAGTGAGGGGCTGGTGGCTGCGTGACCAAGTGATGCCAAGAGGAATATCACCATTATTCACATCTCTCTGGAGGATACCGGTGCCTCCCTAATGTCCTAGACAATCATCTTTAAAGTAGACAAGAGCTAGCATCCTCCCGTGGTAGGTGCACTTAGACCTCTGAGGAAGTGGTGAGCAGTCTAGAGGACCCAGGACGCCGTCCTACCTTCCAGAACCTTCCCTTGTATTGAGCTGGAGCTCTAGCATTTCTACCCTTTGGGATGTTCCTAATTTCCATCTTCATTTCAAACTTTACATTGCATTGTAGTTCAAGAGAAGCCGCACATGTTTGTGAAATATGTAACAAACATTACCAGCTGTGTAAGCCATGAGCATGAAAATATTTAGAGAAAGTAACAATATTTGAAGACTTTATGGGTTGAAGACTCCATCTTGTCTTTGACTTCCTGAGGAACATGAGAATTACCAAGTAGAAAAAACAATCCAGCTGCAACATTGTGATACTTGAAGATTAAAATGGCACAAGCAGGTACGGGCTCGGAGGTCTCCACTTACACCGCCATATTCCAGAATCTTATGTGAGTGACCCAAAGAAGAAATGGGGAAGGGAACAAAGGACCATAGTCTGAGGCTACTGGTGGCCAAGCAAAGACTGCCCTGATATTAATGTGGCATTAGGAATAATATATATATATTATTTTATTTTTTTCTTGTTTTTGTATATTGCTTATGGAAAAGATGTGTCTTTAAGAATTATGATGTTCAAAGGTTCTGCTTTTGTGTAGTTAGTTACAATTTTAAGATTTCAATAAAGGTAGAAATCTCACTTTGTTCATTTTTTTTCTGTGCTACAATAAACTTATTAGTGGTGTCTGTATAATAAAGCACAGCCTTCCACAAGCCAATGACCTGAGAGAGCTTGTCCGAAGCTCAGCACTGTCTGAGTCTGTCCTGAGAAGGTGCACCTGCAATAGACAGAAAGCTGCCACTATCTGAAACTGTGCACACACAAGGTCTCTCTGCATTAGACAGAAAACGTGGCTCTGTCTCTTTCCTGATAAAGTGCAGCCAAGAGATTTCTCTATATTAGACATCTAGCAGTGTCAGAGCCTGTCGTGAAAATGAGCAGTCATGATATTCACCCTGCATTAGATACATACCCAGCACTGGCTGAGCCTACCCGGACAATGTGTGGTTAGGTCACCCTTAATTAGTCAGGAAGACAACAAACCATCCTCATAATGTGTACCTAGATATCAGCCAGTATTAGTAACCCAGGACTAACTGAGCCTGCCCTGATAATGGGCAGTAAGGATGTCACTTCTCGTCAGAAGACAACACTGGCCGAGCCTGTCCTGCCAGTACTTCTTGCTGGGACAGGGAATCCCAAATGACATCACAGACATCGTTAGGGAATCCCTGCCCAGGTGAGAAGACACGCCTGCAGTGGAGTCATTGTTACACTGAACCACCTTGGATTCCTCTAACAAGCCCACAAGAAGGGGACCACTGGTGAGTCTGACGGGCTGAGGGGGTATGGACCGAGGTAGGGGTCCTAAACTATAAAAATACAAATGTAATACAAAAAAAATTAGATGGTTCTGGGGCCTCCAAGAAGAGGGCCTGGTGCATTGCGCCGGCGGTAGCTCTGCCCGTAACCCTATATCAGATAAAAACCCAACACCACCTAATCTGTCCTAATAATGTGCAGATAGGAGGTCACTGCATTACAAAGAAACCTACCCGGGCGTACGCCCTACTGATAATAATCAGGAGATCACCCTTTACTGGGTACTGTCCGAACCTGTAACAAATAAACCCCAGAAAAGAGTGATTTTGCACAAAAAAAAAACACGCTGCAGGACTTAGAAAAAAAAAAAATAGGACCTGCGGGACTTAGAAAAAAAACACTAACGTGTAAAGAGGAAATAGGGACTTACACAAAAGAAAATACGATGTCACAAAAATACAAACTTAATGGCCGAAACGCGTACAGCAAAAAACACCAAAAAAAATGAAAATTATAAAAAATAAATTGCAAAAACATCACACACAGCACGGGGGGGGGGGGGGGGCGGCAAGGACCTCTGGGGGTGAGGTTGCACGTGCATTAAAGTTGATTTTACGCAGTTTAGACACTTGAAAAGCGGAAAAAAATGGCGGCGGAAAAAAATGAAACGAGGCTCAACGACCCTAAAGCGCAGAAAACACTGACAAGGACGTACGACTTTTAATTGCAACCCGCAAAACTTTAAAAAAAAATATACAAGGTCGCAAAAATACGAGATTAATGGACCAAATGCGTACATTCAAAAACAAAACAATACAAAATACAAAAAAAAAAACACACAGAGCATGGGGGGACAGCCATGACATGTGCCACAAAGGTTGCACACTAATTAAAGTCCAATTTAACGAGTTTAGAACATTTAAAATTGCCTAAGCGAGGACAAAAATGGTGGCCGAAAAAAGTAAAAATGAGGCTACACAACCCCGAAATGCGCAAAACACCGCCAGCCACGTACGACTTTTGCCAGGGACGTACGAGGTACTAAAATACACACTTAAGCTGCACGGAAAATGCTCGCGACCCGCATAGCACATAGACAAACGAAGACATTTTACAACACTAACACTACGAATCTCAAATGGCGATTTACACAACTAAACCCTCGCGCACCCACCATATTTCTAATGCACAGTTGGGACATTGCTGATGCTTTCTCCTCACAGCAGCAACGGTCCAACTGGACATTGTATGCTGCAGGAAAATAAAAATAGATTGTTAGCTCTTCAGGCTATTCATTGCTGCATATATCAATTACAAATAGGTCAAGTATATTATTTTATTAAGTAAAGAATTAATTAATATTTATACTAAAAACATTAACATATATATCTGTCTTTGTCATAAGAGCCGAAGGCGCTCATAGAAACAAAAGTAAACGAGATGAGCAGATCACTATGAGCGCCGAAGGCCACGCTATGAGCGCCGAAGGTCCTCAGACTAGGAAAAGCTTTATATTGTGTCACACAGCATTGCCATGGCTTCAATTTTATTGCCCCGTAATTTTTGACAGGCAAGTCGCCAGTATATCATATTTAGAAAATGAATCCTAAATTGGACTCCCACCCGGTCAATAGATTAGTCCGTATTTTATTACCTGCTTATTAATTCCATTAAAAACAATTTATTATTTAAATATCACTGTGAATATGTTACTTTCCTGTATTTCCTTTCTTCATGTTTTTTCCTTTCTATTGTTCATTCCCACAAATATTATAATATTGTTATTTTCCACATCCACTTATAGAACATATATATTATTTCAATCAAAAGCAAATAATTGAGGGGGAAATATATAAAATGAGACTATATGTTTCTTAGAAGCTCAGGATGTCTTTATAAGCAGATATTATTTTAATATTCATTTTATTATATGGAAATAGCATATATATTTGTATTTTTATATTGTTACTTTTAGGTAACTAAACAATAATTTTTTACATCTGAAATAAAAATTGTATCTGCATTGAAAGTAAAATCAAGGCTAGAAATGTAGAATTCTAACAAAGAAAATGGAAAAAGTTACAGCCTCCCCGTCGGGGAATCGAACCCCGGTCTCCCGCGTGACAGGCGGGGATACTTACCACTATACTAACGAGGATTAGCTGGTGACTGCTAATGCTCTTAGTGCCTTTAAACAAAAAAAACAGCTGTCTTAGTATATAGTTGAAAGGAGCATTATGTTCAAGTAGTTGTTTAGTTTAGTTAGCTTGTTAGTTAATGTGTATACATATAACTTTCACTTTCTTTTCTCTCTCTCTCCATTTAGTGCCACTTCTTTTTATCTAAATCCATTCTCACACTTCTGGGTTGTAGCTCCTCCCATCTTTCCCACACAAGTATTTACAGCTGCCTGTTCACTGCACAGCAATAGTGGCAGAGTCTGGGGTAATGTGCTGCCTGTTATGTCATTAATCAAAAAACATGGAGGGAGCTCCAGCCTAAAATCCAGCAATTTTCTGTGGATATTTTCTCAAAAACATGTAATTACAATCAGTTTAAAAGATGAATAAATGAGAGGCCTGAATAAAGTATATAAGGGGTTGGTGACTGCCATTATGTCTTCTTTCTTTCTTTCATGTCACTGGAGAAAATAATCGCTGAAATTCATATTTAAATGTGAAAAATGGATTGTGTCAAAAAACTATACTACTGAAAAAAAATGAGTTTGCACTGGGGCCCCAGAAGAGGGCCCTAGGACACCACCTCTCTTGCCTCCACAACAGGAACCCTTTAGTTTCTGTTGAATCACATTTCATTTGCAGCTTAGGTCTCCCACAGGACACTTGGTTTTCACACGTATGCCGCATGACTCCTCTTACCCGAGGCATACTGGGGACAATATACGACACCTTTAGTGCACCTCCTGGGGATCATAGATATAAATATATAACCCTTTGAGAATCTGACTTAGTCCAGACTTTAACTCCTGGCCCGCTCTTTCTTTTAATTACAGTATTTTCTAAACTTATGGTTCTAGATCATGTCTATATGCCTTCTGATGGACTCCACATTTGGAATCCTGCCTCAAGTCCAAAGTGCCCAGGACTGCCCAGCCATATTTGGTGGACATGTCCATTGGTTCAACAACCTTGGAGAAAGGTGATGCGGCTAGCCTTAAACATCCTTTGTTCTGACTTACAACCTGACCTTGGGATTTGCATTTTGGGCTCCTCGGTTCTAGGTCTCCCTAGTGCTCATTTCATGTTTACTAGACTTTCTGATGGTTTTCAGCAGGTTTTTGTTGGTCAGGTGGCTGGGGTTTCAACATTGGCTACAGATTCCCTTGGTCGTAACAGGGTAAGGGTTTTTATGTGCCTTATTTTCTATGGAACTTTCTACCATTTTGAGTCTTTTACATGTAATTTAAATTTAATAAAAGTGAATGTAACTGAAAATAGAAACAATACAGCAAAGACATCTTCAGATAAGAGGTGGACGAGCTTTATAGATGATCCAACTGGAATCACGTCTACATCTTGATGAAGAAGGGAAGGAATCAGAACTGCCACTATGCTTCCTGGTGTCATTCCAAATTTGGCATTTTTAATAATTAGTAAATGCTTTGTCTCTATTTAAATTGATCAATAATGCTGATTATTCATGACTATCCTAATTAAGGTCCATTACAAGTGTATATATATATTTATATTTCCTGCAATGGGTGCAGAAATATATTTCCCATCTGTACAAATATGCAATAAAAAAATAAAAAAATCCTCACTTAGGCTTTTACTAATTTTTGGCATCAACCGATATATTTAAAAATCATTGATAAAACTGTGTTCATGGGGGGAGCAATGTCAAGTCATGGTCTTGGTTTCTTATCCAGAAGAACGGCCTTACAGGCTCATCAAACCGATGGGAGAAAGCATAGAGAAGGTCCAGTCCAGTTTTTCTGAATAAAGGATTTTGAGAATCGTTATAAAATGATAAGTGACCGGCATCATAGTCCAAATACACCCAGACTTTGTTAAGTGTGCTATTGCAGCAGACTTGGACTGGAGGGTCGTCCAAGGCCTTCATACCATCTGCCCCAACCGACAAAGCCCAGATGCCTTCTTCAGGTTTTAAAGTCAATTTCTCTGTCTTGTCCAGGGACTTTTTGGCCCAACCAAAAGAAAAGTATCTTGTTTTTCCAATTTTCAGCAGCCAAGAGATTTTCCCAGATTTGATGGTCACTGAACCCAAGATACATGGATCTTTTTGGAAGTTGTCTTGTTGTTCTATATTATTCCATCTTTCTTTCCATCTGACGCTCATAAGGTCTTTGGATACAGAGAGGGACATGTGGGCTGTGTTTGGGTCAAATTTGACATTCACTAAAAAAAAAGAAGATAATCAAATAAATCACGTATGTAACAGAATACCCTATGTTAATCTAACATGACACAAAGATGGCTGTCTGGAAACTATGGTAGATGTGTCTCACTACAGATAAACATATAGCTCAATAGTTGTCCCAAAATGTTGGAATATGGTTATCTATCAAAAGACATGAGGGGATTGTACAAGGAGAAGATTTCCATGGCTGGACCATGAACAACAAGCTGATCATTCAAACTAATGAGATTGCAGGCTACTTCTCAAGGTACATATGAAAGCAACATTACATTACTGGTTAACTTCAAGAAGCAGGTACAATAACGTTGAAGGTAAGATTTATAAAAGACACTTGCAATAGGAACAACTCATGTAAGAGATGTAAACATAGCAGCAGCCATGTTGAGGTTTGTAATAGCCATGATGGAATTAGGTGGGTGCATCTAATACAGATTTAGTAGAAGATAGGAAACATCATAGATTTTATACATATGTCAAAAATTGTTCACAAAACAAAATATTCACCTTGGAAATACTTCACCAAATCTACAATATCACTGCCAATTCCATCTCTTGCCATCTGGCATCTAATGACAAAACACAAGAAAAGTGAATAACAGATTCTTCATATACCTGTAAGATATTTTTTTATATTTCTTTTTAATATCTTTATTAATCAAAAATCCATATATTTTGCAGGGGACACCAGGAATACATGATATATAGACAAACAGGATAAAAGTATACATATGGGTACATACTGATACATATTCTTACACACTTTTACATATTGGTACATATAGTGCTGGTACAGGAGAAGTCAAGGACTGTGTTCTTGTCAAAGAATGGTATGGGAACCTTTTTTTATGCCTTCAAGCCCACACAATCACACTACTACAATATGAAATATCTCCTCCGTTATCATACTCAATTTCACTGTCCAACCACACCAACAGCCTCCTTGCCCAACTACAGTGGTTGACCACAACGTATCCGTCTCTACATGACCCTACATGACATTAATGTCCTTCTTACACTCTCAATTCCTTTCAACCCTCAAGTCACTTTTCAGGCTTGTTTTTGCTTCCTCGCCATCCTCCACTGAAGCTTGCTACTTTTTTATATACTTTTGTCAGCACAGGTAAGAAAATGAAAATATGGCCTATATCAGGCCCCGAGGACAAACGTTAGACCATTTTCAATGTTATCTTCAGGGAGGGACCATACCGAATTGTTGGGAAAATATTGGCCATCGTTTAAGGTCCAGTTGCTCCCTAGCGCCGGAGCTTCCTCACTGTGGTTTACAAGTATCAACTTCTACAGTTTTCTCAAAAGTTAGACATGTCTGTTCCATCACAACTACAATACAAGTCTATTACTTGTAGGTTAATTACCCTGACTCCTGCAGTACCCACATCCAATCACCCAGAATAAAAATTATTTTTCCACACCTACACACCCCACAAAAATATGACCCTCACTACATCTCAAGTCTGATCTCCAAACCCTCAACTAACAGCATCCCTCCATCTTGCCCAATTTAACTACCATTACCTCCTCTCCTCCTCTCACCCCCCCTCCCCCCCCCATTCAAAGGCTCTTTAAAAGTTCACCTAACCATGTTCCCTATTGTCTACTAAACAACATACATCGATCCTCTCCTTCCAATGGATCTTGTCAACTGACCAAACCACCATCAAGCAATTCCATCCTTCTGTCTCAAGAGCAGTTCTCAACTCCTTGGCTCCAGTATGTATATTTACGTCATGGAGTATAATCCTTTATTTATAAAGCACAACCAAATTCCATAGTTAAATTGACTTAAAATTATTTAAGACACTTTTTATGGCCCAGAATAAATAAAGATATTGCCATAATATAGAGTAGAAAGATTAACAGCTACAAAAGACAACATGAAATTACTGCTTAGTTTTACCTGGCGAGTAGATCGGTTATATCCTGAAACAGATAAAAGGAAATAAATATTAAAAGCATAATAAAATAAACAGGGATTTTCCTTTATAGATCTACAGGTTTATCATTGAAGCAAAAGTGGAATATCTAGAACCCCTTAACGTAAAAAAAATAGTGGATCATCAAGGAACTAGAGTTATGGCCAGCAGTGGAAATATATATTGTTACAAAAAAAGGGGGGAGAAAAAAGGAAAGACACCATTGTGTCTGGTCATAGACTTTCCCATTGTATAGCATCCATGATATAGAGGATTAGTAGAATCAAACAGAGGACCAACTAGCGTATTAAATAAAATATAACCTTTATTGATAGCATATAAAAAAAAATAACGTACAAATGTAGAAATAAAAAAAGATAATAAAAATGATATATTGATTAAGAACATTTATATGTCCAGAAATTAATGCTCCAATATATAGCCCAACGCACTAAAATCCTTGATACAATTGAGATCAAATAAATGTCATGCGATAAGGTTAAGGCCAAGATTGCACCAAAATGTAGACAACACAGTATCTATGTGTGAGTGGTAATCACAGTATCTATGTGTGAGTGGTAATCTATATTGATTATCAGGTTTACATCATAACAAGCAAAATAAGCTAAGATGTCATCTGATCAGGACACACACTGAAACTGATCTGACACGCGTGTTTCGTGTCAAGCTTCCCCAGAGATCTCTGGATGCTATAGAATGTGAAAGTCTATGACAAGACATAAAGGTGCCTTTCCCAATGGAATCATTTCTATGGATTCTCAACAAAGGCCCATTTGCCTTCCCTTTAAAGCTCATCTCTCTAGTAGTAGAAAGACAATAAAGCCACTCTTTTGGTGTTCCCCATAAAGTAAAACCTGATGGGGGTGATATGATATCAATTGTCTTTCTATCTATAGAGCTAAATTACAGAGAAAAGCATCAGATATACAGAAACATCATGTATAAATTACTGTATAGTAGAGCTTACTACCTGTAGGAACACATGCAGTTCTTCCTCACATTTTTTCTGAACCACCGTTGAAAGGTCAGTAAGAGAATCTACTTGCTCTTGAAGCTTTTTCTCTTCAAGAACTGCATTTCCAATCTTTATAAAAGAATAATATATATTAGTTTTTTTCATTAATAAAATGCCATGTTGATCAAGTTACCTATGTCATTAGGTCAGTTTGTGTGAACAAAATAATATGACATGATAACCCACTCTGAGAGCCGCCTCTTTTAGCCATGTGCTCCCCTCACAGGGGGAGATACCCTGTAGTATATCAGTCTGGTCTCAATCAGTAGAGTGATCCAGCCCCAAAATTCCAGGCAATTCTACCCTGTACCGTAGAAATGACAAAACCCAGACGTACTTTTTGGACTCGGTTGGGCCTCATCAATTGGGTGTAGCTGAACATCCTAAAGTACAGTGAGCAAGGAGTCCTCGTCTGGAGTCTAAGACCATTTTCTGGCCTGTATATTTGTCACTTTGCCCTTTATTTGAGCTTTGCTAGTTTGAAGATATTAAAACAATATTGCAATTGTGCAGATAAGAAGTACACATTCCTATCCATTGTCTAGTTTCTGTTATCAAGGAATGTACGAGCTGTATCAGGAGGTGCATGGTACTCTAGATATTCTATATGATGTGTCGGATAACCCCAGAAACACTAATAGAGAAAATAATGACAGAAAAGGAGGGCCGTCATTGCATCAATAGCCTTAAAGGTGGCAACAAAGGATCAGATACGTGTCTTGCTTTGGGGATTAACTAGAAGATGTTAGGGATCATACCATCATCGCATCTTATTCCACTTCCTAGAGCACTGTTTCCTTGGTTCTGTAATTCGGTCACTTTCTCTACTTTTACCTTTTGACTGTTTGGCTGCTTTTTGGAAGTCTCCAATTCTATCGCTTTTCTCTTTACCAGAATTTGTCCGTTCAGCACATCTATCCTCTGTTTGAATTGGTGTTGAAATTCATTCAGTTTTGTCTGAAAACAGTAAATATTAATAATACTTTAGTTTAAACTATTTTTTATGTCCAAGAAATAAAAAAAGGTAGCATAATTTGTCTCACCCAATGTGTTTTTATTGTTATAGTAGGGCCATCGGTCTGTAGTAAGAATTTAGCAAATCTAAAACATGGCGCTACAATTTATTCTTAAAAATACTATCATGACCCACCCTCGATCCACTGAGTCCTGAGACTTATCGCCCATAAATAACTATACAGTATATAACCAAAGAGAACCATGAGAGGGTCAGACTTAACCTAAAAGTCATAAGAACCTGGATTCCAGCATCACTAAACTTTGCTACCAGCTATGAGCTAACGAGCCATGCCCACCTTCCCAACCCAACCATAAGTTGACTGGTTCACCAAAGGTAGCACTAAAGCTGTAAATAAACCAAGGCTCTGACGTGTTCTTTCCAACCACCACCCGGCAGCAAAATGTCCACAGCCCCTGTGACTAAAATAATATTTTTGCAGGACATCCAAGGCTCTGAACCAAAATCATGGGTGGATGGGATGGAAAACAAACAGAGCAGGTCCTAGGATGAGGGGCAGACCTGCTCTCTGTTGTGGTTTGGGATTGCCTAGAGGGATGAGCACCACCACCAAATGATATACCTCCCTTATGTGGTCCTCCCTAAGAGCCACCCCGTCCTTCCTACCCCAGGGGAGGTCATGCCCCGATTATCGCCATTCACATGTTTCTAGATACATCATTCTTCCTTACACAGCCCACATTTCCACCACCATAGTCCAGCTATCCATTACAACGGCATTTTCAGAACCCTAACTGTTGTGTACATATCCCTAAAAGGCCTTGTCCCTCAAGATCTCCTCCTCGGTTTCATGGCACTCACTGCTTTCCAAATCCTGCTTTATCCCCACCCAATCCCAATCCCGTTCCTTCTCCCTTCTCGTGCATTCTGTCTTATATCTTTGTTAGTGATATGTAGAGTAATGGTCATACCTTGCAGGAGACCAATAGTTGTTGTTTTTCTAGTAGAGAACTTGGTAATTAGTGCGTTTGAAGAAAATCCAAGAGGGATTAGTCAATGGGGAGATCACGTGGCCAAGGGATAATCAAGATAGTAGCACTGAAAGTCTTTTAAAGACACTGTTGCCCTTTTTAGTATAGGGAGTAAGATAAATGCAAACATTAGGTAATATATTTTAAAGTTGTTTTATTTAATACATTTTAATTTATTTAATTTATGAAATTGGGGTCCTTGTGGTAGTAATTATTGTGCCATATGAGTCCATGGGAACCCCATGGTAATAGCATAGTATACCATATGGGTCCATAGGGACCCCCATGTTATAGGGGTTAATGTTAGGTACCATGGGGGTCCATAGGGATCATGGTGGCTTGTAACTCTAAACTAAAAGTAGGTAACATTATCCCCTATAATTTAAACCATTTAGCAGGTGATAGAGATCAGGAGGTCCATTTGGTCTTTGTTAATCAGGAGGTCCATTTGGTCTTTGGTCTTTGTTGGTCTCCTATGTTATTTGGCATCTTACTTCATAAAGGTCTATGTCAGTAGGGTTTTTCTAAACAATTCCATCACGTTATTATCATTACTAAGTCTGCTGGTAGACCATCCATAATGCCAGTGCTCTTCTGCAACCAGTTTATACAATATTAGTATATTAGTAAAATATTGATTTTATTTTATTTATTATCATTTCAGTGGCCATTTGTATCCTATACTCTGAGTATTAATATATGTTGAATAGTTTTTGTGCACTTTTTGAAATGCAATTGTATGAATTTTCAGTAAAAAAGGATATATATATATATAGTTTAATGTGAGTGATGTAGTGCCTATGAAAGAAGGTGCACACAGCTAGTCCTCGTTAGTATAGTGGTAAGTATCCCCGCCTGTCACGCGGGAGACCGGGGTTCGATTCCCCGACGGGGAGGCTGTATTTTTTAATATGTTAAAAAAAATCTTATGTGAAATTGTATCTATAGAATCAGAATACTATTCAAAGGCTCAGTTTTAATTTTTTTTTTATTTACAAAAATTGACATTGAAACAAGGACAGCTGCAATGGTGATCATTTTGTAACCCTGCATTGCCACCTAGTGGTCAATAAAAATAAGTGTAATTTAAATTATTATTATTTAAAATGTTTGAATAAATATTTAACCTACAGAAATGTGCATATAAATCTAGATGTGGTCTACTGATGGTATGTGATAGATATAGGTGACTCATTATGGAATGCTGCAGATCTAGAATAGACCACTATGGTGACCAGACATATGAGCTATGACAATACCCATCCCCAATATCGCACCTTGTAGCTATCGGCAGCTTCCTGAAGTGGTCTCAAGTAGTGAGATCTGTGATCATTGATCCCACATAGCCAACAAATCATCACCCGATCATCTTCACAAAATATGACCATCCTCTTCAGGTGCTTCTCACACATAAGGACGTCTTGATTTGTCTTAAATAAGGAAATATAGATATATAGATAAATATTGAGAATGACAATATATATATAACACGGGCCCATTGGGCCATATGGTTCGTCCCATTCTGTAACGTAATACTGTTACAGTCACACCATAGATCCAAGTTAGTGATGGGTGACATCATTGGGGATTCCCTGCCCAGGTGGGAAGATATGCCTGCAGGGGAGTCATAGGAAGCCCTCAAGATGGGGGGGGGGGGCGGTTATGGTGAGCCCAAGAGACCCCAGGGGAGCCTGTTTGTGTGTATATAAAAACATTAGACTGCACTGACCCCCCCAGAGGAGGGTCCCAGTGCATTGAACCTCCTCCAAAGGATCCGTGACCATTCTGAACCCTTGCCATATTTTGGGCATGTTTTATAAATTGTATTAATGATTTTTGGGCCAGTAATTGATTTAATTCCCCCGTTAGTTCTTTGGTTTTCTTTAGAATCCATATCCCAGTTCTTGGTCTTGCTACACAACGACCAGCCGGGCTACCTGAGTAATGATGCTCTTGATATTCCTTAGTGTGTTGTCAGCCTTGATTTTGCTTGGATGAATTCGCTCTCGGCATTGTGGGCACTTGGCATACCGTTCCCCGTTTTGGGTGGATTGGCGTATTAGCTCTTGTACACACTGACAACAATTATGGTGCCCACACTCCAGGGTCATGGCGTCATTCAATGTATTGAAGCAGATGGTGCACGTGAGCTCATCTTGAATCTGATCTATGATGGAAGCCATAGCACCTGGGGGCATGCAAGGAAATGCGTTCAGTTTCTTCACTTCAAATATTAGTCAACTCCTAACTGGTGCTCAAATACTATGTATAAAAAAGAGCCTGCAACAGGGGAGAAAAGGATCGGCAGTGCTATTGGCACCAATGATGATTTGCACATGCTCAGAGTGATAGAAAGAAGTGGATGTGAGCCTTAGAATACTGTTCACTTATAATGTCATATCCTCCAATCACTCTCAGCATGTACGAACCCTCAATGGTTAATTAATAAGGCTAATGCAAAGATATGAAGCTGAGCTGATGATTTGCACATGCTCAGAGTGATTGAAAGAAGTGGATGTGAGCCTTAGAATACTGTTCACTTATAATGTCATATCCTCCAATCATTCTCAGCATGTACGAACCCTCAGTGGTTAATTAATAAGACTAATGCAAAGATATGATATTATACAGCACAGCCTGCTCATTATCAGTGTGTAGATACTCAGCATCATTATACAGCGCAGCCTGCTCATTATCAGTGTGTAGATACTCAGCATCATTATACAGCGCAGCCTGCTCATTATCAGTGTGTAGATACTCAGTATCATTATACAGCGCAGCCTGCTCATTATCAGTGTGTAGATACTCAGTATCATTATACAGCGCAGCCTGCTCATTATCAGTGTGTAGATACTCAGCATCATTATACAGCGCATCCTGCTCATTATCAGTGTGTAGATACTCAGTATCATTATACAGCGCAGCCTGCTCATTATCAGTGTGTAGATACTCAGTATCATTATAATGCACAGCCTGCTCATTATCAGTGTGTAGATACTCAGTATCATTATACAGCACGGCCTGCTCATTATCAGTGTGTAGATACTCAGTATCATTATACAGCGCAGCCTGCTCATTATCAGTGTGTAGATACTCAGCATCATTATACAGTGCAGCCTGCTCATTATCAGTGTTTAGATACTCAGCATCATTATACAGCGCAGCCTGCTCATTATCAGTGTGTAGATACTCAGTATCATTATAATGCACAGCCTGCTCATTATCAGTGTGTAGATACTCAGTATCATTATACAGCACGGCCTGCTCATTATCAGTGTGTAGATACTCAGTATCATTATACAGTGCAGCCTGCTCATTATCAGTGTGTAGATACTCAGCATCATTATACAGCGCAGCCTGCTCATTATCAGTGTGTAGATACTCAGTATCATTATACAGCGCAGCCTGCTCATTATCAGTGTGTAGATACTCAGTATCATTATACAGCGCAGCCTGCTCATTATCAGTGTGTAGATACTCAGTATCATTATACAGCGCAGCCTGCTCATTATCAGTGTGTAGATACTCAGTATCATTATACAGCGCAGCCTGCTCATTATCAGTGTGTAGATACTCAGTATCATTATAATGCACAGCCTGCTCATTATCAGGGTGTAGATACTCAGTATCATTATACAGCGCAGCCTGCTCATTATCAGTGTGTAGATACTCAGTATCATTATACAGCGCAGCCTGCTCATTATCAGTGTGTAGATACTCAGTATCATTATACAGCGCAGCCTGCTCATTATCAGTGTGTAGATACTCAGCATCATTATACAGCGCAGCCTGCTCATTATCAGTGTGTAGATACTCAGTATCATTATACAGCGCAGCCTGCTCATTATCAGTGTGTAGATACTCAGCATCATTATACAGCGCAGCCTGCTCGTTATCAGTGTGTAGATACTCAGCATCATTATACAGCGCGGCCTGCTCATTATCAGTGTGTAGATACTCAGCATCATTATACAGCGCAGCCTGCTCATTATCAGTGTGTAGATACTCAGCATCATTATACAGCGCGGCCTGCTCATTATCAGTGTGTAGATACTCAGCATCATTATACAGCGCGGCCTGCTCATTATCAGTGTGTAGATACTCAGCATCATTATACAGGGCAGCCTGCTCATTATCAGTGTGTAGATACTCAGTATCATTATACAGCGCAGCCTGCTCATTATCAGTGTGTAGATATTCAGTATCATTATACAGCGCAGCCTGCTCATTATCAGTGTGTAGATACTCTGTATCATTATACAGCGCGGCCTGCTCATTATCAGTGTGTAGATACTCAGTATCATTATACAGCGCAGCCTGCTCATTATCGGTGTGTAGATACTCAGTATAATTATACAGCGCAGCCTGCTCATTATCAGTGTGTAGATACTCAGTATCATTATACAGTGCAGCCTGCTCATTATCGGTGTGTAGATACTCAGTATTATTATACAGCGCAGCCTGCTCATTATCAGTGTGTAGATACTCAGCATCATTATACAGCGCAGCCTGCTCATTATCAGTGTGTAGATACTCAGTATCATTATACAGCGCAGCCTGCTCATTATCAGCGTATAGATACTCAGTATCATTATACAGTGCAGCCTGCTCATTATCAGTGTGTAGATACTCAGTATCATTATACAGCGCAGCCTGCTCATTATCAGCGTATAGATACTCAGCATCATTATACATCGCAGCCTGCTCATTATCGGTGTGTAGATACTCAGCATCATTATACAGCGCAGCCTGCTCATTATCAGTGTGTAGATACTCAGTATCATTATACAGCGCAGCCTGCTCATTATCAGTGTGTAGATACTCAGCATCATTATACAGCGCAGCCTGCTCATTATCAGTGTGTAGATACTCAGTATCATTATACAGCGCAGCCTGCTCATTATCAGTGTGTAGATACTCAGTATCATTATACAGCTCAGCCTGCTCATTATCAGTGTGTAGATACTCAGCATCATTATACAGTGCAGCCTGCTCATTATCAGTGTGTAGATACTCAGCATCATTATACAGTGCAGCCTGCTCATTATCAGTGTGTAGATACTCAGCATCATTATACAGCGCAGCCTGCTCATTATCGGTGTGTAGATACTCAGTATCATTATACAGCGCAGCCTGCTCATTATCAGTGTGTAGATACTCAGTATCATTATACATCGCAGCCTGCTCATTATCGGTGTGTAGATACTCAGTATCATTATACAGCTCAGCCTGCTCATTATCAGTGTGTAGATACTCAGCATCATTATACAGCGCGGCCTGCTCATTATCAGTGTGTAGATACTCAGCATCATTATACAGCGCAGCCTGCTCATTATCGGTGTGTAGATACTCAGTATCATTATACAGCTCAGCCTGCTCATTATCAGTGTGTAGATACTCAGCATCATTATACAGTGCAGCCTGCTCATTATCAGTGTGTAGATACTCAGCATCATTATACAGCGCAGCCTGCTCATTATCAGTGTGTAGATACTCAGCATCATTATACAGCTCAGCCTGCTCATTATCAGTGTGTAGATACTCAGTATCATTATACAGCGCAGCCTGCTCATTATCAGTGTGTAGATACTCAGTATCATTATACAGTGCGGCCTGCTCATTATCAGTGTGTAGATACTCAGCATCATTATACAGCGCAGCCTGCTCATTATCAGTGTGTAGATACTCAGCATCATTATACAGCTCAGCCTGCTCATTATCAGTGTGTAGATACTCAGTATCATTATACAGTGCGGCCTGCTCATTATCAGTGTGTAGATACTCAGCATCATTATACAGCGCAGCCTGCTCATTATCGGTGTGTAGATACTCAGTATCATTATACAGCTCAGCCTGCTCATTATCAGTGTGTAGATACTCAGCATCATTATACAGTGCAGCCTGCTCATTATCAGTGTGTAGATACTCAGCATCATTATACAGTGCAGCCTGCTCATTATCAGTGTGTAGATACTCAGTATCATTATACAGCGCAGCCTGCTCATTATCAGTGTGTAGATACTCAGCATCATTATACAGCGCAGCCTGCTCATTATCAGTGTGTAGATATTCAGTATCATTATACAGCGCAGCCTGCTCATTATCAGTGTGTAGATACTCAGTATCATTATACAGCGCAGCCTGCTCATTATCAGTGTGTAGATACTCAGCATCATTATACAGCGCAGCCTGCTCATTATCAGTGTGTAGATATTCAGTATCATTATACAGCGCAGCCTGCTCATTATCAGTGTGTAGATACTCAGTATCATTATACAGCGCGGCCTGCTCATTATCAGTGTGTAGATATTCAGCATCATTATACAGCGCGGCCTGCTCATTATCAGTGTGTAGATACTCAGTATCATTATACAGCGCGGCCTGCTCATTATCAGTGTGTAGATATTCAGTATCATTATACAGCGCAGCCTGCTCATTATCAGTGTGTAGATACTCAGTATCATTATACAGCGCAGCCTGCTCATTATCAGTGTGTAGATATTCAGTATCATTATACAGCGCAGCCTGCTCATTATCAGTGTGTAGATACTCAGCATCATTATACAGCGCAGCCTGCTCATTATCAGTGTGTAGATACTCAGTATCATTATACAGCGCAGCCTGCTCATTATCAGTGTGTAGATACTCAGTATCATTATACAGCGCAGCCTGCTCATTATCAGTGTGTAGATACTCAGTATCATTATACAGCGCAGCCTGCTCATTATCAGTGTGTAGATACTCAGTATCATTATACAGCGCAGCCTGCTCATTATCAGTGTGTAGATACTCAGTATCATTATACAGCGCAGCCTGCTCATTATCAGTGTGTAGATATTCAGCATCATTATACAGCGCATCCTGCTCATTATCAGTGTGTAGATACTCAACATCATTATACAGCGCAGCCTGCTCATTATCAGTGTATAGATACTCAGCATCATTATACAGCGCAGCCTGCTCATTATCACTGTGTAGATACTCAGTATCATTATACAGCACGGCCTGCTCATTATCAGTGTGTAGATACTCAGTATCATTATACAGCGCAGCCTGCTCATTATCAGTGTGTAGATACTCAGCATCATTATACAGCGCAGCCTGCTCATTATCAGTGTGTAGATACTCAGTATCATTATACAGCGCAGCCTGCTCATTATCAGTGTGTAGATACTCAGCATCATTATACAGCGCAGCCTGCTCGTTATCAGTGTGTAGATACTCAGCATCATTATACAGCGCGGCCTGCTCATTATCAGTGTGTAGATACTCAGCATCATTATACAGCGCAGCCTGCTCATTATCAGTGTGTAGATACTCAGCATCATTATACAGCGCGGCCTGCTCATTATCAGTGTGTAGATACTCAGCATCATTATACAGCGCGGCCTGCTCATTATCAGTGTGTAGATACTCAGCATCATTATACAGGGCAGCCTGCTCATTATCAGTGTGTAGATACTCAGCATCATTATACAGCGCAGCCTGCTCATTATCAGTGTGTAGATACTCAGCATCATTATACAGCGCAGCCTGCTCATTATCAGTGTGTAGATACTCAGTATCATTATACAGCGCAGCCTGCTCATTATCAGTGTGTAGATATTCAGTATCATTATACAGCGCAGCCTGCTCATTATCAGTGTGTAGATACTCAGTATCATTATACAGCGCGGCCTGCTCATTATCAGTGTGTAGATACTCAGTATCATTATACAGCGCAGCCTGCTCATTATCGGTGTGTAGATACTCAGTATAATTATACAGCGCAGCCTGCTCATTATCAGTGTGTAGATACTCAGTATCATTATACAGTGCAGCCTGCTCATTATCGGTGTGTAGATACTCAGCATCATTATACAGCGCAGCCTGCTCATTATCAGTGTGTAGATACTCAGTATCATTATACAGCGCAGCCTGCTCATTATCAGCGTATAGATACTCAGTATCATTATACAGTGCAGCCTGCTCATTATCAGTGTGTAGATACTCAGTATCATTATACAGCGCAGCCTGCTCATTATCAGCGTATAGATACTCAGCATCATTATACAGCGCGGCCTGCTCATTATCGGTGTGTAGATACTCAGTATCATTATACAGCTCAGCCTGCTCATTATCAGTGTGTAGATACTCAGCATCATTATACAGTGCAGCCTGCTCATTATCAGTGTGTAGATACTCAGCATCATTATACAGTGCAGCCTGCTCATTATCAGTGTGTAGATACTCAGCATCATTATACAGCGCAGCCTGCTCATTATCGGTGTGTAGATACTCAGTATCATTATACAGCTCAGCCTGCTCATTATCAGTGTGTAGATACTCAGTATCATTATACATCGCAGCCTGCTCATTATCGGTGTGTAGATACTCAGTATCATTATACAGCTCAGCCTGCTCATTATCAGTGTGTAGATACTCAGCATCATTATACATCGCAGCCTGCTCATTATCAGTGTGTAGATACTCAGTATCATTATACAGCGCAGCCTGCTCATTATCGGTGTGTAGATACTCAGTATCATTATACAGCGCAGCCTGCTCATTATCAGTGTGTAGATACTCAGTATCATTATACATCGCAGCCTGCTCATTATCGGTGTGTAGATACTCAGTATCATTATACAGCTCAGCCTGCTCATTATCAGTGTGTAGATACTCAGCATCATTATACAGCGCGGCCTGCTCATTATCAGTGTGTAGATACTCAGCATCATTATACAGCGCAGCCTGCTCATTATCGGTGTGTAGATACTCAGTATCATTATACAGCTCAGCCTGCTCATTATCAGTGTGTAGATACTCAGCATCATTATACAGTGCAGCCTGCTCATTATCAGTGTGTAGATACTCAGCATCATTATACAGCGCAGCCTGCTCATTATCAGTGTGTAGATACTCAGCATCATTATACAGCTCAGCCTGCTCATTATCAGTGTGTAGATACTCAGTATCATTATACAGTGCGGCCTGCTCATTATCAGTGTGTAGATACTCAGCATCATTATACAGCGCAGCCTGCTCATTATCAGTGTGTAGATACTCAGCATCATTATACAGCTCAGCCTGCTCATTATCAGTGTGTAGATACTCAGTATCATTATACAGTGCGGCCTGCTCATTATCAGTGTGTAGATACTCAGCATCATTATACAGCGCAGCCTGCTCATTATCGGTGTGTAGATACTCAGTATCATTATACAGCTCAGCCTGCTCATTATCAGTGTGTAGATACTCAGCATCATTATACAGTGCAGCCTGCTCATTATCAGTGTGTAGATACTCAGCATCATTATACAGTGCAGCCTGCTCATTATCAGTGTGTAGATACTCAGTATCATTATACAGCGCAGCCTGCTCATTATCAGTGTGTAGATACTCAGCATCATTATACAGCGCAGCCTGCTCATTATCAGTGTGTAGATATTCAGTATCATTATACAGCGCAGCCTGCTCATTATCAGTGTGTAGATACTCAGTATCATTATACAGCGCAGCCTGCTCATTATCAGTGTGTAGATACTCAGCATCATTATACAGCGCAGCCTGCTCATTATCAGTGTGTAGATACTCAGTATCATTATACAGCGCAGCCTGCTCATTATCAGTGTGTAGATACTCAGTATCATTATACAGCGCGGCCTGCTCATTATCAGTGTGTAGATATTCAGCATCATTATACAGCGCGGCCTGCTCATTATCAGTGTGTAGATACTCAGTATCATTATACAGCGCGGCCTGCTCATTATCAGTGTGTAGATATTCAGTATCATTATACAGCGCAGCCTGCTCATTATCAGTGTGTAGATACTCAGTATCATTATACAGCGCAGCCTGCTCATTATCAGTGTGTAGATATTCAGTATCATTATACAGCGCAGCCTGCTCATTATCAGTGTGTAGATACTCAGTATCATTATACAGCGCGGCCTGCTCATTATCAGTGTGTAGATATTCATCATCATTATACAGCGCAGCCTGCTCATTATCAGTGTGTAGATACTCAGTATCATTATACAGCGCAGCCTGCTCATTATCAGTGTGTAGATACTCAGTATCATTATACAGTGCAGCCTGCTCATTATCAGTGTGTAGATACTCAGTATCATTATACAGTGCAGCCTGCTCATTATCAGTGTGTAGATACTCAGCATCATTATACATCGCAGCCTGCTCATTATCAGTGTGTAGATACTCAGTATCATTACACAGCGCAGCCTGCTCATTATCAGTGTGTAGATATTCAGCATCATTATACAGCGCAGCCTGCTCATTATCAGTGTGTAGATACTCAGCATCATTATACAGCGCAGCCTGCTCATTATCAGTGTGTAGATACTCAGTATCATTATACAGAGCAGCCTGCTCATTATCAGTGTGTAGATACTCAGTATCATTATACAGAGCAGCCTGCTCATTATCAGTGTGTAGATACTCAGTATCATTATACAGCGCAGCCTGCTCATTATCAGTGTGTAGATACTCACTATCATTATACAGCGCGGCCTGCTCATTATCGGTGTGTAGATACTCAGTATCATTATACAGCGCAGCCTGCTCATTATCAGTGTGTAGATACTCAGTATCATTATACAGCGCAGCCTGCTCATTATCAGTGTGTAGATACTCAGTATCATTATACAGCTCAGCCTGCTCATTATCGGTGTGTAGATACTCAGTATCATTATACAGCTCAGCCTGCTCATTATCAGTGTGTAGATACTCAGCATCATTATACAGTGCAGCCTGCTCATTATCAGTGTGTAGATACTCAGCATCATTATACAGCGCAGCCTGCTCATTATCAGTGTGTAGATACTCAGCATCATTATACAGCGCAGCCTGCTCATTATCAGTGTGTAGATATTCAGTATCATTATACAGCGCAGCCTGCTCATTATCAGTGTGTAGATACTCAGTATCATTATACAGTGCGGCCTGCTCATTATCAGTGTGTAGATACTCAGTATCATTATACAGTGCAGCCTGCTCATTATCAGTGTGTAGATACTCAGTATCATTATACAGCGCAGCCTGCTCATTATCAGTGTGTAGATGCTCATCATCATTATAAAGTGCAGCCTGCTCATTATCAGTGTGTAGATACTCAGTATCATTATACAGCGCAGCCTGCTCATTATCAGTGTGTAGATACTCAGCATCATTATACAGCGCAGCATGCTCATTATCAGTGTGTAGATACTCAGTATCATTATACAGCGCAGCCTGCTCATTATCAGTGTGTAGATACTCAGCATCATTATACAGCGCAGCATGCTCATTATCAGTGTGTAGATACTCAGCATCATTATACAGCGCAGCCTGCTCATTATCAGTGTGTAGATACTCAGTATCATTATACAGTGCAGCCTGCTCATTATCAGTGTGGAGATACTCAGTATCATTATACAGAGCAGCCTGCTCATTATCAGTGTGTAGATACTCAGTATCATTATACAGCGCAGCCTGCTCATTATCAGTGTGTAGATACTCAGCATCATTATACAGCGCAGCCTGCTCATTATCAGTGTGTAGATACTCAGTATCATTATACAGTGCAGCCTGCTCATTATCAGTGTGGAGATACTCAGTATCATTATACAGAGCAGCCTGCTCATTATCAGTGTGTAGATACTCAGTATCATTATACAGCGCAGCCTGCTCATTATCAGTGTGTAGATACTCAGTATCATTATACAGCGCAGCCTGCTCATTATCAGTGTGGAGATACTCAGTATCATTATACAGAGCAGCCTGCTCATTATCAGTGTGTAGATACTCAGTATCATTATACAGCGCAGCCTGCTCATTATCAGTGTGTAGATACTCAGCATCATTATACAGCGCAGCCTGCTCATTATCAGTGTGTAGATACTCAGTATCATTATACAGCGCAGCCTGCTCATTATCAGTGTGTAGATACTCAGCATCATTATACAGCGCGGCCTGCTCATTATCAGTGTGTAGATACTCAGCATCATTATACAGCGCAGCCTGCTCATTATCAGTGTGTAGATACCGTACTCAGTATCATTATACAGCGCGGCCTGCTCATTATCAGTGTGTAGATACTCAGTATCATTATACAGCGCAGCCTGCTCATTATCAGTGTGTAGATACTCAGTATCATTATACAGCGCAGCCTGCTCATTATCAGTGTGTAGATACTCAGTATCATTATACAGTGCAGCCTGCTCATTATCAGTGTGTAGATACTCAGTATCATTATACAGCGCAGCCTGCTCATTATCAGTGTGTAGATACTCAGTATCATTATATAGTGCAGCCTGCTCATTATCAGTGTGTAGATACTCAGCATCATTATACAGCGCAGCCTGCTCATTATCAGTGTGTAGATACTCAGCATCATTATACAGTGCGGCCTGCTCATTATCAGTGTGTAGATACTCAGTATCATTATACAGTGCAGCCTGCTCATTATCAGTGTGTAGATACTCAGTATCATTATACGGGGCGGCCTGCTCATTATCAGTGTGTAGATACTCAGTATCATTATACAGCGCGGCCTGCTCATTATCAGCGTGTAGATACTCAGTATCATTATACAGCGCAGCCTGCTCATTATCAGCGTGTAGATACTCAACATCATTATACAGTGCGGCCTGCTCATTATCAGTGTGTAGATACTCAGTATCATTATACAGTGCAGCCTGCTCATTATCAGTGTGTAGATACTCAGTATCATTATACGGGGCGGCCTGCTCATTATCAGTGTGTAGATACTCAGTATCATTATACAGCGCGGCCTGCTCATTATCAGCGTGTAGATACTCAGTATCATTATACAGCGCAGCCTGCTCATTATCAGTGTGTATATACTCAGTATCATTATACAGCGCAGCCTGCTCATTATCAGTGTGTAGATACTCAATATCATTATACAGCGCAGCCTGCTCATTATCAGTGTGTAGATACTCAGTATCATTATACAGCGCAGCCTGCTCATTATCAGTGTGTAGATACTCAGTATCATTATACAGTGCAGCCTGCTCATTATCAGTGTGTAGATACTCAATATCATTATACAGCGCAGCCTGCTCATTATCAGTGTGTAGATACTCAGTATCATTATACAGCGCAGCCTGCTCATTATCAGTGTGTAGATACTCCTCATCATTATACAGCGCAGCCTGCTCATTATCAGTGTGTAGATACTCAATATCATTATACAGCGCAGCCTGCTCATTATCAGTGTGTAGATACTCAGTATCATTATACAGCGCAGCCTGCTCATTATCAGTGTGTAGATACTCAGTATCATTATACAGTGCAGCCTGCTCATTATCAGTGTGTAGATACTCAATATCATTATACAGCGCAGCCTGCTCATTATCAGTGTGTAGATACTCAGTATCATTATACAGCGCAGCCTGCTCATTATCAGTGTGTAGATACTCATTATCATTATACAGCGCAGCCTGCTCATTATCAGTGTGTAGATACTCAGTATCATTATACAGTGCAGCCTGCTCATTATCAGTGTGTAGATACTCAGTATCATTATACAGCTCAGCCTGCTCATTATCAGTGTGTAGATACTCAGCATCATTATACAGCGCTGCCTGCTCATTATCAGTGTGTAGATACTCAGTATCATTATACAGTGCAGCCTGCTCATTATCAGTGTGAAGATACTCAGTATCATTATACAGCGCAGCCTGCTCATTATCAGTGTGTAGATACTCAGTATCATTATACAGTGCAGCCTGCTCATTATCAGTGTGTAGATACTCAGTATCATTATACAGCTCAGCCTGCTCATTATCAGTGTGTAGATACTCAGCATCATTATACAGCGCTGCCTGCTCATTATCAGTGTGTAGATACTCAGTATCATTATACAGTGCAGCCTGCTCATTATCAGTGTGTAGATACTCAGTATCATTATACAGCGCAGCCTGCTCATTATCAGTGTGTAGATACTCAGTATCATTATACAGCGCGGCCTGCTCATTATCAGTGTGTAGATACTCAGCATCATTATACAGTGCAGCCTGCTCATTATCAGTGTGTAGATACTCAGTATCATTATACAGCGCGGCCTGCTCATTATCAGTGTGTAGATACTCAGTATCATTATACAGTGCAGCCTGCTCATTATCAGTGTGTAGATACTCAGCATCATTATACAGCGCAGCCTGCTCATTATCAGTGTGTAGATACTCAGCATCATTATACAGCGCGGCCTGCTCATTATCAGTGTGTAGATACTCAGCATCATTATACAGCGCAGCCTGCTCATTATCAGTGTGTAGATACTCAGTATCATTATACAGCGCAGCCTGCTCATTATCAGTGTGTAGATACTCAGTATCATTATACAGCGCAGCCTGCTCATTATCAGTGTGTAGATACTCAGCATCATTATACAGCGCAGCCTGCTCATTATCAGTGTGTAGATACTCAGTATCATTATACAGTGCAGCCTGCTCATTATCAGTGTGTAGATACTCAGTATCATTATACAGCGCAGCCTGCTCATTATCAGTGTGTAGATACTCAGTATCATTATACAGCGCAGCCTGCTCATTATCAGTGTGTAGATACTCAGTATCATTATACAGCGCAGCCTGCTCATTATCAGTGTGTAGATACTCAGCATCATTATACAGCGCAGCCTGCTCATTATCAGTGTGTAGATACTCAGTATCATTATACAGCGCAGCCTGCTCATTATCAGTGTGTAGATACTCAGCATCATTATACAGCGCATCCTGCTCATTATCAGTGTGTAGATACTCATTATCATTATACAGCGCAGCCTGCTCATTATCAGTGTGTAGATACTCAGTATCATTATACAGCGCAGCCTGCTCATTATCAGTGTGTAGATACTCAGTATCATTATACAGCGCGCCTGCTCATTATCAGTGTGTAGATACTCATATCATTATACAGTGCAGCTGCTCATTATCAGTGTGTAGATACTCAGTATCATATACAGCGCGCCTTCTCATTATCAGTGTGTAGATACTCAGCATCATTATACAGTGCAGCCTGCTCATTATCAGTGTGTAGATACTCAGCATCATTATACAGCGCAGCCTGCTCATTATCGTGTGTAGATACTCAGTATCATTATACAGCTCAGCCTGCTCATTATCAGTGTGTAGATACTCAGTATCATTATACATCGCAGCCTGCTCATTATCAGTGTGTAGATACTCAGTATCATTATACAGCTCAGCCTGCTCATTATCAGTGTGTAGATACTCAGCATCATTATACAGCGCAGCCTGCTCATTATCAGTGTGTAGATACTCAGTATCATTATACAGCGCAGCCTGCTCATTATCGTGTGTAGATACTCAGTATCATTATACAGCGCAGCCTGCTCATTATCAGTGTGTAGATACTCAGTATCATTATACAGCGCAGCCTGCTCATTATCGTGTGTAGATACTCATCATTATACAGCTCAGCCTGCTCATTATCAGTGTGTAGATACTCAGCATCATTATACAGCGCGGCTGCTCATTATCAGTGTGTAGATACTCAGCATCATTATACAGCGCAGCCTGCTCATTATCGTGTGTAGATACTCAGTATCATTATACAGCCAGCCTGCTCATTATCAGTGTGTAGATACTCAGCATCATTATACAGTGCAGCCTGCTCATTATCAGTGTGTAGATACTCAGCATCATTATACAGCGCCGCCTGCATCATTATCAGTGAGTAGTTACTCAGCATCATTATACAGCTCAGCCTGCTCATTATCAGTTGTGTAGATACTCAGTATACAATTATACAGTGCGGCCCTTGCTCATTATCAGTGTGTAGATACTCGCAATCATATACAGCGCAGCCTGCTCATTATCAGTAGTGTAGATACTTCAGCACACTTATACAGCTCAGGCCTGCTCATTATCAGTGGTAGATACTCAGTATCATTATACAGGGGGCCTGCTCATTATCAGTGTGTCGATACTCAGCATCATTATACAGTCGCAGGCCTGCTCATTATCGTGTGTAGATACTCAGTATCATTATACAGCTCAGCCTGCCTCATTATCAGTGTGTAGATACTCAGCATCATTATACAGTGCAGCCTGCTCATTATCAGTGTGTAGAGTACTCAGCATCATTATACAGTGCAGCCTGCTCATTATCAGTGTGTAGATACTCAGTATCATTATACAGCGCAGCCCTGCCTCATTATCAGTGTGTAGATACTCAGCATCAGTATACAGCGCAGCCTGCTCATTATCAGTGTGTAGATATTCAGTATCATTATACAGCGCAGCCTGCTCATTATCAGTGTGTAGATACTCAGTATCATTATACAGCGCAGCCTGCTCATTATCAGTGTGTAGATACTCAGCATCATTATACAGCGCAGCCTGCTCATTATCAGTGTGTAGATATTCAGTATCATTATACAGCGCAGCCTGCTCATTATCAGTGTGTAGATACTCAGTATCATTATACAGCGCGGCCTGCTCATTATCAGTGTGTAGTTATTCAGCATCATTATACAGCGCGCCTGCTCATTATCAGTGTGTAGATACTCAGTATCATTATACAGCGCAGGCCTGCTCATTATCAGTGTGTAGATATTCAGTATCATTATACAGCGCAGCCTGCTCATTATCAGTGTGTAGATACTCAGTATCATTATACAGCGCAGCCTGCTCATTATCAGTGTGTAGATATTCAGTATCATTATACAGCGCAGCCTGCTCATTATCAGTTGTGTAGATACTCAGTATCATTATACAGCGCGGCCTGCTCATTATCAGTGTGTAGATATTCATCATCATTATACAGCGCAGCCTGCTCATTATCAGTGTGTAGATACTCAGTATCATTATACAGCGCAGCCTGCTCATTATCAGTGTGTAGATACTCAGTATCATTATACAGTGCAGCCTGCTCATTATCAGTGTGTAGATACTCAGTATCATTATACAGTGCAGCCTGCTCATTATCAGTGTGTAGATACTCAGCATCATTATACATCGCAGCCTGCTCATTATCAGTGTGTAGATACTCAGTATCATTACACAGCGCAGCCTGCTCATTATCAGTGTGTAGATATTTCAGCATCATTATACAGCGCAGCCTGCTCATTATCAGTGTGTAGATACTCAGCATCATTATACAGCGCAGCCTGCTCATTATCAGTGTGTAGATACTCAGTATCATTATACAGAGCAGCCTGCTCATTATCAGTGTGTACGATACTCAGTATCATTATACAGAGCAGCCTGCTCATTATCAGTGTGTAGATTCTCAGTATCATTATACAGCGCAGCCTGCTCATTATCAGTGTGTAGATACTCACTATCATTATACAGCGCGGCCCTGCTCATTATCGGTGTGTAGATACTCAGTATCATTATAGCAGCGCAGCCTGCTCATTATCAGTGTGTAGATACTCAGTATCATTATACAGCGACAGGCCTGCTCATTATCAGTGTGTAGATACTCAGTATCATTATACAGCTCAGCCTGCTCATTATCGGTGTGTAGATACTCAGTATCATTATACAGCTCAGCCTGCTCATTATCAGTGTGTAGATACTCAGCATCATTATACAGTGCAGCCTGCTCATTATCAGTGTGTAGATACTCAGCATCATCTATACAGCGCAGCCTGCTCATTATCAGTGTGTAGATACTCAGCATCATTATACAGCGCCGCCTGCTCATTATCAGTGTGTAGATATTCAGTATCATTATACAGCGCAGCCTGCTCATTATCAGTGTGTAGATACTCAGTATCATTATACAGTGCGGCCTGCTCATTATCAGTGTGTAGATACTCAGTATCATTATACAGTGCAGCCTGCTCATTATCAGTGTGTAGATACTCAGTATCATTATACAGCGCAGCCTGCTCATTATCAGTGTGTAGATGCTCATCATCATTATAAAGTGCAGCCTGCTCATTATCAGTGTGTAGATACTCAGTATCATTATACAGCGCAGCCTGCTCATTATCAGTGTGTAGATACTCAGCATCATTATACAGCGCAGCATGCTCATTATCAGTGTGTAGATACTCAGTATCATTATACAGCGCAGCCTGCTCATTATCAGTGTGTAGATACTCAGCATCATTATACAGCGCAGCATGCCTCATTATCAGTGTGTAGATACTCAGCATCATTATACAGCGCAGCCTGCTCATTATCAGTGTGTAGATACTCAGTATCATTATACAGTGCAGCCTGCTCATTATCAGTGTGTAGATACTCAGCATCATATATACAGCAGCCTGCTCATTATCAGTGTGTAGATACTCAGTATCATTATACAGCGCAGCCTGCTCATTATCAGTGTGTAGATACTCAATCATTATACAGCGCAGCCTGCTCATTATCAGTGTGTAGATACTCAGTATCATTATACAGCAGCCTGCTCATTATCAGTGTGAGATACTCAGTATCATTATACAGCGCAGCCTGCTCATTATCAGTGTGTAGATACTCAGTATCATTATACAGCGCAGCCTGCTCATTATCAGTGTGTAGATACTCAGTATCATTATACAGCGCAGCCTGCTCATTATCAGTGTGTAGATACTCAGTATCATTATACAGCAGCCTGCTCATTATCAGTGTGTAGATACTCAGTATCATTATACAGCGCAGCCTGCTCATTATCAGTGTGTAGATACTCAGCATCATTATACAGCGCAGCCTGCTCATTATCAGTGTGTAGATACTCAGTCATTATACAGCGCAGCCTGCTCATTATCAGTGTGTAGATACTCAGCATCATTATACAGCGCGGCCTGCTCATTATCAGTGTGTAGATACTCAGCATCATTATACAGCGCAGCCTGCTCATTATCAGTGTGTAGATACGTACTCAGTATCATTATACAGCGCGGCCTGCTCATTATCAGTGTGTAGATACTCAGTATCATTATACAGCGCAGGCCTGCTCATTATCAGTGTGTAGATACTCAGTATCATTATACAGCGCAGCCTGCTCATTATCAGTGTGTAGATACTCAGTATCATTATACAGTGCAGCCTGCTCATTATCAGTGTGTAGATACTCAGTATCATTATACAGCGCAGCCTGCTCATTATCAGTGTGTAGATACTCAGTATCATTAATATACGTGCAGGCCTGCTCATTATCAGTGTGTAGATACTCAGCATCATTATACAGCGCAGCCTGCTCATTATCAGTGTGTAGATACTCAGCATCATTATACAGTGCGGCCTGCTCATTATCAGTGTGTAGATACTCAGTATCATTATACAGTGCAGCCTGCTCATTATCAGTGTGTAGATACTCAGTATCATTATACGGGGCGGGCCTGCTCATTATCAGTGTGTAGATACTCAGTATCATTATACAGCGCGGCCTGCTCATTATCAGCGTGTAGATACTCAGTATCATTATACAGCGCAGCCTGCTCATTATCAGCCGTGTAGATACTCAACATCATTATACAGTGCGGCTCTGCTCATTATCAGTGTGTAGATACTCAGTATCATTAATACAGTGCAGCCTGCTCATTATCAGTGTGTAGATACTCAGTATCATTATACGGGTGCGGCCTGCTCATTATCAGTGTGTAGATACTCAGTATCATTATACAGCGCGGCCTGCTCATTATCAGCGTGTAGATACTCAGTATCATTATACAGCGCAGCCTGCTCATTATCAGTGTGTATATACTCAGTATCATTATACAGTGCAGCCTGCTCATTATCAGTGTGTAGATACTCAATATCATTATACAGCGCAGCCTGCTCATTATCAGTGTGTAGATACTCAGTATCATTATACAAGCGCAGCCTGCTCATTATCTAGTGTTGTAGATACTCAGTATCATTATATACAGTGCAGCCTGCTCATTATCAGTGTGTAGATACTCACTTATCATTATACAGCGCAAGCCTGCTCATTATCAGTGTGTAGATACTCAGTATCATTATACAGCGCAGCCTGCTCATTATCAGTGTGTAGATACTCCTCATCATTATACAGCGCAGCCTGCCTCATTATCAGTGTGTAGATACTCAATATCATTATACAGCGCAGCCTGCTCATTATCAGTGTGTAGATACTCAATATCATTATACAGCGCAGCCTGCTCATTATCAGTGTGTAGATACTCAGTATCATTATACAGTGCAGCCTGCTCATTATCAGTGTGTAGATACTCAATATCATTATACAGCGCAGCCTGCTCATTATCAGTGTTGTAGATACTCAGTATCATTATACAGCGCAGCCTGGCTCATTATCAGTGTGTAGATACTCATTATCATTATACAGCGCAGCCTGCTCATTATCAGTGTGTAGATACTCAGTATCATTATACAGTGCAGCCTGCTCATTATCAGTGTGTAGATACTCAGTATCATTATACAGCTCAGCCTGCTCATTATCAGTGTTGTAGATACTCAGCATCATTATACAGCGCTGCCTGCTCATTATCAGTGTTGTAGATACTCAGTATCATTATACAGTGCAGCCTGCTCATTTATCAGTGTGAAGATACTCTGTATCATTATACAGCGCAGCCTGCTCATTATCAGTGTGTAGATACTCAGTATCATTATACAGTGCAGCCTGCTCATTATCAGTGTGTAGAAGATACTCAGTATCATTATACAGCTCAGCCTGCTCATTATCAGTGTGTAGATACTCAGCATCATTATACAGCGCTGCCTGCTCATTATCAGTGTGTAGATACTCAGTATCATTATACAGTGCAGCCTGCTCATTATCAGTGTGTAGATACTCAGTATCATTATACAGCGCAGCCTGCTCATTATCAGTGTGTAGATACTCAGTATCATTATACAGCGCGGCCTGCTCATTATCAGTGTGTAGATACTCAGTATCATTATACAGTGCAGCCTGCTCATTATCAGTGTGTAGATACTCAGTATCATTATACAGCGCGGCCTGCTCATTATCAGTGTGTAGATACTCAGTATCATTATACAGTGCAGCCTGCTCATTATCAGTGTGTAGATACTCAGCATCATTATACAGCTCAGCCTGCTCATTATCAGTGTGTAGATACTCAGTATCATTATACAGCGCGGCCTGCTCATTATCAGCGTGTAGATACTCAGCATCATTATATAGTGCAACCTGCTCATTATCATTGTGTAGATACTCAGTATCATTATACAGTGCAGCCTGCTCATTATCAGAGTGTAGATACTCAGTATCATTATACAGTGCAGCCTGCTCATTATCAGTGTGTAGATACTCAGCATCATTATACAGCGCAGCCTGCTCATTATCAGTGTGTAGATACTCAGCATCATTATACAGTGCAGCCTGCTCATTATCAGTGTGTAGATACTCAGTATCATTATACAGCGCAGCCTGCTCATTATCAGTGTGTAGATACTCAGTATCATTATACAGCGCAGCCTGCTCATTATCAGTGTGTAGATACTCAGTATCATTATACAGCGCAGCCTGCTCATTATCAGTGTGTAGATACTCAGCATCATTATACAGCGCATCCTGCTCATTATCAGTGTGTAGATACTCATTATCATTATACAGCGCAGCCTGCTCATTATCAGTGTGTAGATACTCAGCATCATTATACAGCGCATCCTGCTCATTATCAGTGTGTAGATACTCATTATCATTATACAGCGCAGCCTGCTCATTATCAGTGTGTAGATACTCAGTATCATTATACAGCGCAGCCTGCTCATTATCAGTGTGTAGATACTCAGTATCATTATACAGCGCGGCCTGCTCATTATCAGTGTGTAGATACTCAGTATCATTATACAGTGCAGCCTGCTCATTATCAGTGTGTAGATACTCAGTATCATTATACAGCGCGGCCTGCTCATTATCAGTTTTTAGTATTATCCCCACATCATACTGAGGCCCAACTAATACCTAGCCCTTAATCTTACAGATAAATACTTCCACATGAGCCCCCTCCCAGGCATGAGGAGGGCGAGACGTAATCGCCCCCTGACCCTATATAATTATTTACCTTCCCGGAGGAGCCCGTCCGACTGCCGAGACACACCTGTGTGTAATTATAGTTACCTAGTGAGCGTGGTGTTACTCTCCACTCCCTGATAGATTAGTACTCTCTACACAATGCTCTTGCTGTGGACATATTATGTAACATACTGGAGTTTAACAATTAAATGACTACTAAAATGTGGTGTGTATTGTATGCTCTTGTGAAGCCCTTCATTTCACTATTGTATTATGGAATCAGATAATATCTCTATTCAGTTCTATTGAAAGACTTCCAGTGTGTATTGACACCTGATAGAGGAACTATATAAGCTGTAAAGTAGTGGAGGAGCAACGGTGGGTACAGCAGGTGCAAAGCACCAGGGCCCACAGCATGGTAGGGTTCTTGTGCTACTCCGCGTTAGTCATAAACAGGAGCCGCAAAACCAGTTCTAAATATTTCATAAATTATTTATTGTAGAGAAAAACATAGACCATGTGCCCCCTGTAATTTGATGCTTCCCCCCATCATGTCCCCCCCTCACCATGTGCCGCATCATCATGTGGCCCCCTTCGCCATGAGCCCCCTCATCATGTGCCCTTCATCACCATGTGCCCCCCTCACCATGAGCCCCCTCATCATGTGCCCTTCATCACCATGTGCCCCCCTCACCATGTGCTCCTCCTCACCATGAGCCCCCACAGCATGTGGCCACTTCATCATGTGCCCTTCATCACCATGTGCCCCCTCACCATGTGTCCCTCCTCATCATGTGCTCCTCCTCACCATGTGCCCCCTCACCATGTGCCCCCTCACCATGTGTCCTTCCTCATCATGAGCCCCTCAGCATGTGGCCACTTCATCATGTGCCCTTCAACACCATGTGCCCCCTCACCATGTGCCCCCCCTCACCATGTGCCCCCCTCACCATGTGTCCTTCCTCATCATGAGCCCCCCTCAGCATGTGGCCACTTCATCATGTGCCCTTCAACACCATGTGCCCCCTCACCATGTGCCCCCCTCACCATGTGCCCCCCTCACCATGTGCCCCCTCACCATGTGTCCCTCCTCATCATGAGCCCCCTCAGCATGTGGCCACTTCATCATGTGCCCTTCAACACCATGTGCCCCCCTCACCATGTGCCCCCCTCACCATGTGCCCCCCCTCACCATGTGCCCCCTCACCATGTGTCCCTCCTCATCATGAGCCCCCTCAGCATGTGGCCACTTCATCATGTGCCCTTCAACACCATGTGCCCCCTCACCATGTGCCCCCCTCACCATGTGCCCCCCTCACCATGTGCTCCTCCTCACCATGTGCCCCCCTCACCATGTGCTCCTCCTCACCATGTGCCCCCTCATCATGTGGCCCCCCTTCGCCATGTGTCCCCCCTCACCATGTGCCCCCCTCACCATGTGCTCCTCCTCACCATGTGCCCCCCTCACCATGTGCTCCTCCTCACCATGTGCCCCCTCATCATGTGGCCCCCTTCGCCATGTGTCCCCCCTCACCATGTGCCCCCCCTCATCATGTGCTCCTCCTCACCATGTGCCCCCTCATCACCATGTGCCCCCTCACCATGTGCCCCCTCACCATGTGTCCCTCCTCATCATGTGCTCCTCCTCACCATGTGCCCCCTCATCATGTGCCCCCTCATCATGTGGCCCCTTCACCCTGTTCCCCTCCTCATGTGCCCCCCCACCACCATATGCTCCTTATCATCATGTGTCCCCCTAACCATGTGCCCCTCATCACCATGTGCCCCTTCATCATGTGGCCCCTTCACCATGTGCTCCCTCTGACCATGTGCCTCCTCACCATGTGCCCCCCTTATCATGTCCCCCAACCACCATATGCCCCTCATCACCATGTGCCCCTGCATCATGTCCCCCCCTCACCATGTGTCATTCCCCTCCCCCCTATTACTCATATTACTCAGAGCCTCCCATTTGTACATACTTACTTGAACTTAGTACTATTACAACTGAGTGTAACTTACATTTAGGTAGAATTTCTCAATTAAGTGAATTTAAAAATATGTGCTTATTTACTTATAAAATAAAGTGGACCTTTCCTGTTTTATGGTGCTGCGTGCGCGTGCACGGCACTGGAAGCCTCCAAAGTACTGCCTAAGCCCCTAACCCCCTACACCCCTTGCCGGCTCTAACCCCCTACAGCAGTTAGTGGGCCTAACCCTAAACCTAACCCTACACCCCTACACTCCTTGCCGGCCCTAACCCTAATCCTACCCCCCTACACCTTTTGCTGGCCCTAACCCCCTACAGCAGTTAGTGGGCCTAACCCTAAACCTAACCCCCTATCCCTAAACCCCTACACCCCTTGCCGGCCCTAACCCCCTGCAGTAGTTAGTGGGCCTAACCCTAAACCTAACCCCCTAACCCTAAACCCATACACCCCTTGCCGGCCCTAGCCCTAATCCTAACCCCCTACACCAGTTACCGGGCCTAACCCTAAACCTATCCCTCTAATCCTAACCCTAAATCCATAACCCCCTACACCACTTGCTGGCCCTAACCCCCTACACCCCTTGGAGGCCCTAACACTAACCCCTTACACCTTTTTCTGGCCCTAACCCCCTACATCCCTTGCGGGCCCTAACCCTAATCCTAACCCCCTACACCCCTTGGTGGCCCTAACACTAACCCCCTACACCTCTTGCTGGCCCTAACCCCCTACACCCCTTGCCGGCACTAACCCTAATCCTAACCCCCTACACCCCTTGCCGGCCCTAACCCTAATCCTAACCCCCTACACCACTTCCTGGCCCTACATTAAACCAGTTACATAATAAACATTAAAATTTTAAATTAGTGTAATGCTTATTTTTAACTTTACTTTAAGCAAGACCCAGGAGAGCAACATTCATGTCACCCCAAACCCTCATGTCATTTATTATTGCATGTTTAGTTATTTATTTCAAGAAGCCCCAAAATATAATAAAATATACAACATGTGGTTGATAAATTGCCAAAATAACAAAGTCCATGTCAAGTTAGAACTGGATAAACATATATAAACAAAACGTAATATGGGAGAAAATAATGAAAATCTAGGAAGAATATGTCAACATACTTAAAATTGGGAAGACAGATACAATTGTGGAAAGTACTTAAATAAAGTGTAAAAAATGAGAGCGCCCGAACAGGGACTTGAACCCTGGACCCTCAGATTAAAAGTCTGATGCTCTACCGACTGAGCTATCCGGGCTCCTGAGAAAAGCTTTCTCAGAAAGTGCTTATATACCTCACATAGAATAGACCTGTTACATTGATACTAGTATCTGGGTATATAGACCTCTGTGTCTGTCACCACTCTCTCTATCTCTCTCTTAATAGTTTAGCAAATCATTTTTTTGCAGTTTAACTCATTTGTTTTATTACATTATTAGTTTACACTTTAGATCCATATGATTTATAATTAGATACATCAGGCCCCCTACACTGCACTGAGTTCCCAGTATTCATTAAACTCACTTAACCTTTGTTCATTAACATATTTGTACCTCTGCCCAACAACCTCTTTGTGACCCTAGTAAATCTATTTGCATCTGAATAAATTATCTTAATGAGGGATGTGGAGCATTTGCATGTGATTGAGAGAATTAGCCAGGTTACTTATTTGCATGTTAATTAGTAAAGGTCACACCCAGACAGGAGATGTAATGCTGCTGTGTTTAATTTGTTATTTCATTACATTTTCTCAAAAACTTCAAATCCTCTGATCAATACAAAGCTTCAAATACACCATATGGTACAAATAAGTGTCCAGCTGTGAAGGGTTAACTTTTCTACAGCACACAGTTTGTTTATTATGAACACTATTGCGCCAGTCACTTCCTATGGAGGTTCCATGGTGTAATGGTTAGCACTCTGGACTCTGAATCCAGCGATCCGAGTTCAAATCTCGGTGGGACCTATGAATTTTGAAAAGACAGTATGTTTTATTTAAATAATAGGCCTGCATATTTTTTTATAGGCAACACAGTATTATGTGGAATAATTAGATAGCACTATATATATATATATATATATATATATATATATACTGCAATAGATTATACGTGGCCCAATACTTCCTTATGTCTCATGATAGTCCTTAGATATATGAGGATCAGCACTGGGATGGCAGCCCAAACAATGTCAATGTAGTCAGACTTTTTGATTATATTATACAGATAAATGGGAGTCTGGCATTAGATAGGGTCAGACAGTCTTGTAATTTTGGGATATTTCAAAATCTGTCAGTAAATCTGAGTAATACATCTGAGGGCATAACACTATAAATATACATTTCCAAGTAATCTAGATTACCAGTCTCACTGCAGATTAAATGGGTATATATGTACAATGGTTGCATGTAAACATAGGAGAGGGAATAAATACTCAGATTATTGTATTGGACGGTGCATTGCCCTCTATATGCAGTGTATATGCAGGACAGGCAGTTTTGTAGGAGAGAAAGGAATGTATTGTAACTTCATAAGAATGTGCAGCTTTGATACAAACTATCACATGCTCCCAGCACACTTAAAAAAAAAAAAAAAAAAAAAAGAGACATTTTAGCTACAAAGTATCTTCTGATAAATGACATAAATTTCCTTTCATAGTCACCTGGTTCTATGGTGTAATGGTTAGCACTCTGGACTTTGAATCCAGCGATCCGAGTTCAAATCTCGGTAGAACCTGTAATTTTTTTTATCCTTTAAACTATTGGATTCTCTCATTTTTCCAACATATTTAGTAGTGAATCAGTCACGATACTGATTTATTATTATCAGGATTATTTGCACAATCTGTCCATATTAAAATCTGACAAATGTCCTTAAGACTTTGATACTGACTTAGACTTATGCATTTATAAAGTATTAATACTTGGGAAATTTTGATTTATTGCAGACAGAAACTAAAAAACAACAAAAATACATTTTGATCTAAAACCCAGTAATCCAGTCTTTTTCTCTTAGAATTCTAATAACTTTCATATTGTTTGAAACAAAGTAAAATAAAAACATTAATGTTTACAAAAAATCTGCTGTCATCAATGTATGGAAATCTCCATATTGTAGAGTTTTGTATTAATATTATTTAGTGAGGATAGTAAAATAATTTGTTATAAAAACTAAATATGAAGTATCAAAAAACATAATATGTAAGGCAATATCCAATGTATTAATTGACAGCCTTATTAAATTGCGATTCAGCAAATTGAATAGGGCTCTATATAAGCACACAGGATATGTTTTTTTACAGAGGTTTTTAGTTAGTGATCTTCTATCCAAAAGGAAGGTCTTCACTAACTAAAAACGTATGTAATAAAATATGCTCTGTGCTTATATAGAGCCCTATTCAATTGGCTGAATCGCAATTTAATAAGGCTGCAAATGTTTAGACCAGGACGGGCCACCCATTGACTTGAAGATCCTCATATGCACCCATAATCAAAGAAAAATGGTAACATGTCCATGGAGGAATTCATTATTAGTAGAGGTAAAGATAACGAGGAGAGGTATTTATGGTATCATTGGGTTTGGTTTTTCCAAAGAAAAGGCTTGGGCGTCATCGGAAATGCCCAAAGGCTGTATGTGGCCCTCAGGCCGCCTGCTGTCCACAACTGCCCTAAACTATTCTCTCAGGTACCTTGTATTTGTTAAAGTCAGTGGTGGGCAGCAGCAACCCGAGGACCTCATACAGCCCTTGGGCATTTCCGATGATGCCCGAGCCTGTCCTCTGCTATTCTGATCTACATCACACCCAAGAGAATTAACTTTTACAGAAGAAAATCTATCCATACTCAAACAAGCCACTAATTGAACACATGCGATAAATTACAGGAATGGATCCGTCATTCATAATAATTCATGTATCGGTAATATGTCACCATATGCCGACTGAGCTCAGTCAATGTGAAATAAGAACAAATATTTTCTGATGATCTGATAATGTAACCTTGCTAATAATATATCAATTTCTTCTCAACATTGGCATATTTTTGTTATTAATTTCTGTTTTTTATTTTATAGCCATTCATGTGGACAAAAAGTTATGTCAGAAGTGGGATTTGAACCCACGCCTCCATTCGGAGACCAGAACACCCAAGTAGGGAAGAGATGAATCTTGAGTCTGGCGCCTTAGACCGCTCGGCCATCCTGACAACTGGAAGCTATTGCTGGCAGTAAACTGGTTATTACCAGGCTCCATATTTATTTTGAAAATATAAATAGAGGCAAAATCTTAATATGGCCACATGTTAAATCTTTCAATGACTACAAAAATGAGAGACTGCAGGAGAACTGGAGAATTTCCAGAAAATCAAGTTCCCTTTTCCAACTTAAAAAAAAAATGTTTACAAGCCTTTAGTCACTTTTATTGCACACTCTCTCATGCTCCCAGCACATACCGGGTGCTACCAGAAATAGCTCTGACAAGTGGAAAAAGGACGGACGTACACTTTGAGCATGAGTAAAACATGGCCACAAATTCAAATATAGAGCTGGTAAATGTCCACAAGACTAAGATTTATGCATTTATACAGTATCAGTACTTGACAATTTTTTTTTTATTAATGGCTAATGATCTAAAATGTATTTTAGCAATTATAATTCTAATAACTTTTATGAGGACTATTTGTGTTAGAAAAAAATGTAAAATTAAAACATTAATGTTTAAAAACAATTAAAATCTGTGGGACCTATGCTGTTATGTGCATGCACGGGAAGAGCACCTCCGACATCCAGATGTAGCTGTCTCTAAGTGGTCGCTAAGTGGTTAGGGGTTTTCGGGTTAGGTTTAGAGGGTTAGTGGGTTAGAGGCTTACGGTTAGGAAGTTAATTTTAGGGGCTTAGGCTAAGAGGGTTAGGAGGTTAGGGTTAGGGCCGTCAAGGAGTGTAGGTGGTTAGGGGCTTAGGGTTAGGGCTTAGGGTAATGGGGTTAGGTTTAGGGTTAGGGGGTTAGGTTTAGGGTTAGGGCCGGTAAGTGGTGTAGGGGGTTAGGGTTAGGGCCAGCAAGGGGTGTAGGGGGTTAGGGGCTTAGGGTTAGGTTTAGGGTGTTAGGTTTAGGGCCTGTAACTGGTGTAGGGGTTTAGGGTTAGGGTTGGCAAGGGGTGTAGGAGGTTGGGGTTAGGGGCTTAGGGAGTACAGCGAGTGCACCCGGCACCAGGAGGCTTCCCATGCTGTGCGTGCACATAACAGGATAGATCCAATCTGTGCTCCCAAATGTGCCGGCAACTCTGTATTATAGAGGTTTGTATTATATTGATATTATTTAGTGAGGATAGTATTATAACGGTAAAAATATTCTGTTCAAACAAGAAATACAAAGTATCCAAAACTTTTAAAAAAGTGACATTTTAACTAAAATGTATCTAAATAGTGTTTTCATAAATGATATAAATGTACACATGCTCTTATCTGGTTCTATGGTGTAATGGTTAGCACTCTGGACTTTGAATCCAGCGATCCGAGTTCAAATCTCGGTAGAACCTACATTTTATTATATTTCTTCCTAAATATTGGATTCACTACTATTTCTAATAATTTTAGGAGTGACGCAAATACTGATACTGAATTGTTATTATCAGTATTATTTGCACAATCTGTCCATAATACAAGCTGGCGAATATCCACAAGACCATAATACTGACTCTTAGATGTATTCATTTATAAAGTATCAATACTAGACAAATTTGGATTAATTGCTGACAAAAGCTAAAAAAAAAAAAACTACATTCTTAATTTTTTTTATTTGACCAAACAATTACAAAACATAAAAAACATTTAAAATACATTAAACATACATTCTTATATTTCATAAAGAAAATGGTTTAATACAAAAGAAATACAAAACTTCATTTTGATCTAAATCTCAGTGTTTTTGCTATTACAATTCTAATAACTTTCATAGGGATTTTTGGAAAAAATATATAAACCTAAAAGATTATTGTATACAAAAAAACAAAATGTGTCACTATTGTATGGGGAACGCCATATTGTAAAGTTTTGCACTACAGCGGAACCTCTATATTTGTCAAATTCTATATTCTCATTTTTTCATCAGAAATGTATTTTGACATTCATGCCAAAAGTCTGAAATTTGTCATGAAAACTCCAAAATTAATCCAAAAATCCAATATTCATTATGAAAATGCTATATTTGCCCAATTCAGTATTTGTCCGTTTCGCAGGAACAGGTTAATGATAAATATGGAAGTTCCACTGTGCAGGGGGTTCCAGAAGACATCTGGCTCCATAAAAAGAAAAGTAAATTGGTTTTAGCATGATGAGTACGAAAGAAGAGTAGAGTGCCAAAGTATATTTTGCTCATCAAGACGTGTGAAATACCAAAATAGACAAGTTTTGAGGTAGTAAAGTATCAAGGACCCACTGTATATTCATATTATTTAGTGAGGATAGTATTTTATAGTATTATATAATAAAAAATGTGTCTTTTAAATCAATAATAAACGTATTATTTAAGGCAATAATACATCAATCAACTGCTTAGACCACCATTCGTTACCTATTGCTCTTAAAGGGCCTCATACGCTCATCCCCAAGTCCTTAATTTTTTTATCCAAAGCAAAATGTTTTATCCATAGCTGTGAGAGAGGAATTAATTAGTAATAGAGGTAAAGGTAATGGGAAGAAGTAATTATGGAACAATTTGGGTTTTATTCGTCAGTTTTAGAGAGATATAATGGTTTTTTTACTGTGTTAGACGGGCGCGCTCTCCTATTCCAGAGAACAGTCCCACCATTGACTTCTTAAAATATTCCCTCAGTAACATTGTATGTGTTTTTATTTAACAATAATGGATATGGATCTCAGGATATAAATGGCTTATTGATGATGTGAACTTGGCTCCTCTGTATCAGATCAGTATTGGATTAATTTGTACTAACCCCCAGGACATTACCCACAACACATTAGGCCGTGGAACGCTCCTGGTTACTATACATCTAGATAAATGGATCTGGGACATTGCTGGGGAGGAATTCATTTCAACAATAACCACTAACAGAAGTGGGTTACAGGAATAGGAGACATCTATGGGCCCCAATAGTCCTGTTGGACCCCTCACACCACACCTTCCATCTGTCTTCTTTTTAAGGAAAGCTCCACAATTAAGGACTCTGTTTCCCAGCCTTGACCATGTGTCACGTTCTCCAGTTACTTCTCTTGTTTCTTCTCAATTTCCAAAGTTTAAGTTCTACAGAATATATGTCTGATGGAGCATATTGTACATATTAGATGTGTATATGTCTAAAAATGACTTTATGCATCATATATAACGTAACACCACCCAACGGTGCGCCATGTTTCCAAAGTATACGTGTCCCTCTTCAGCCATTTGTATTATTGGAAGGTGTGTTACATTAACACCTTTTTGTAGACCTACAGCAAAACATATCTAATGTCCCTAAATAAGCACTTATACAAGGCCTGATCACCTAAAGATGACTATCAGGTTGTTGCAAATTCATGCCTGATGCGGCCTACATAGCCATAATATGCTCTCAGCCGTTCCACGTTAACACATAGATACACATATAATGTACGTACAGTATTACTGTTATATCGCATAATTTGTCACTATATTTCTCACCGACTTCCACAAGAGCCCAGAATACTTCCCAAATCCCTAATCAAACCAATATAGAAAGAGTTAAAAATGTGGGAAGGAACAGCTGTCTGTGATCTGCAGCGCCATCTGCTGGTTACAATCTGACCTGATAGATATATATCATTTTTAACATTAGGAAAGTGAAAAAAGACAAAATAAAACCATGAGCCTTAAAGTTAGATTAATAAAATTTACCTTCATTGTTGTAAACTTTAAAATAATGTACAAACATTAATAATTATATTAGGCAATAAAGGAAAGATGACAACTAACATAATATTATTAAATCCTACTTCCTGTTCCTCACAGCTTACTTGCAGGGATTCTCGTTATTTATGAACAGTAATTCTCTGTGTATCTGTAATATGTCACCATATGCTGTCTGATACCAGTCAACAAGATATGAACAAATATTTTCTAAAATCAACTCATGTTGCATTTAGGCCTGAAGTACAGACAATGATAATGTCACCTCAGTAATAATATATAACCTTCGTGTCAGCTTTGACATATTTTTTGATTGCTTTGGTTTAATTTATGGTTATTTTATAACCATTCATGTCCACAAAAAGATTTTGTCAGAAGTGGGATTTGAACCCACGCCTCCATTCGGAGACCAGAACACCCAAGTATGGGAAGATGTGAGTCTTGAGTCTGGCGCCTTAGACCGCTCGGCCATCCTGACAAGTCAGTCATTAAATTAGCAAACCATATTAGTAAATGTATTATTACCAGGCTCGAGAGCTCAAGAACTGGAGAATTTCCAGAATTGGTTTTTTTATCCGAAGATGAATGGTAAAATATCAGTGGGAGAGGAATTAATTGGTAATAGAGGTGTATATATAATGAGATGATCCATTGAGTTTTATTTGGCAGTTATAGAGATATATAATGGAGAACAGACTTGGGCCATATGGGATATGCCATAGGGGTGTATGCTGCCTATATATATATATATATATATATATATATATATATATATACACACACACGCATACTAGTCGTTTTCCTGTATATTTCATGTTCATGGGTATATATGTACAATGATTGCATGTAAACATGAGAGGGAATAGATACTCAGGTTATTGTATTGGACGGTGCATTGCCCTCCTATAGTCCTGATCTATATACCGTGTATGAGACCTCCTGCAGGACAGGCAGTTTTGTAGGAGAGAAAGGAATGTATTGTAACTTCATAAGATTGTGCCGCTTTGATACAAACTATCACATGCCGCCAGCACACTTAAAAAAGTAACATTTGAGCTAAAAAGTATCAGAGTTGTAAACAACATAAACTTACACCTTGCTACAGCAGAGGTTCTATGGTGTAATGGTTAGCACTCTGGACTTTGAATCCAGCGATCCGAGTTCAAATCTCGGTAGAACCTTATTTTTGTTATTATGTTCTTAACTTATTTTCTTGTTATTGGAATCCCAATAAATACACTAAACTCCTGGATATCCGGCACCCACGGGGATGCCGGATAAGTGTAGTTGGCGGTTAATCGGGAGTCCCTGAAAAAAGGGTCTAAACAACCCTTAAACCCCCCCAAACATCATCAAAATGCCTTTAATAGGGCATTAGCACCTAAACTGGGCCATTTAGGCCCAGAACAAAAACTGCAAAAAAAATACTAACTTTTTTTTTAATAGTCTCGAACTGCCGAATAGTGCCCGATATGCCGGTTTAGCAGGAGTTTTTTTGAAAAAGGTGAATTGATGCCAGTGCCAATTGCTTGAGAGTCCAGGTTAGTTGAGTGCCGGATAATCGGGAGTTACCTGTAGTTGTTTTACATCATGCACTATATTTGGTCTCACATTACTATATATGATCTTGTGCCAGAAGTCGGTCTGTTTTCTGATTACAGTTAGTACCAAGTTATGAGTTCCTTTTTTTCATTTCATCTACATAATAAATACGCCATATTATACTCTCAGCCCTAACACATAGATCACATATATAGTTCTCATCAGTGCGAGTTGTCCAAAGTTGTTGCTAACGCTGCAGCCCTTTCGCGAAGCAAGGGACGCAGTTGCTGGCAAGGAGCGCCAGCAACAGTTCGCAAGGGTTTGCATTTGCGGAGGTGGAGGCTCCCACCGCAACCGCAAAATTTACAGACTTAGTATCTGCAAATAAGAGCCGCTGGAGTTAGAAAAAAAAAAATTACGACCTCGCAAATATACGACATTAGCGCCCGAAACAGGCGAACATGAAAACATTCAAAACACACAAAATACACACAACAAACACATACAAAGCTTACCCACAGCAAGGGGGGGGGGCACCCAGCATCTCTAAAAGTGAAGTTACACTGCAATTTAAGTCGAAATGTAAGAGTTTAGACGCCCGATAATCCCCTAAGCGAGAGAAAAAATGGCTGCCGAAAAAAACGAAAACGAGGCAAAGCACGCAAAAATACTACACTTACTCGCAAAACCGAACTAACACTTAACGCGGAACATAACACACAGTATGCGGCACGTACAAGACCACCATTTCACATAAAACCGATAACTATTACATGCAAAATGGCGGCTGGAACGCAAATTGAAGCTCGGAATGCAAATAGTGCATGCGTATTGCGTGCTAACGCTTTGAACCTCCTCACAGTTTATCAATGCTGCCCACTTTCCAGAAAATTCTACATTTCGCCTCAGATGATGAACAGTGTGACTGGACATGTCACTGCTGCCGTTACTTCAGGAGAGAATTCATTCAGAATTTACAACTTCACAATCTGGAAATTACAACACAGGTAAGCTATAATATATTTCATTAATTAACAAATACCCAAAATAAAAAGACTCAAAAATTATTTGCAAGAAATCACAGAACAACTGCATTGATGTCTACTTTTTAAAGACAGACATATGTCTATGTGCGCTATCACAATCACAATTCAACTCCAAAAAAAGACCGAAATAGATGCAACTCCCAGCCATTTCAATAAATATAATAATTTGACCGAAATAAATGTGATCAATACAGATTTTGGCTGCAGCTAATTACTATAATTTTATCTCCATTTCCAACAGACTCTGCATCAACAGCGTCACTGAAGAATTTGCAGCGTGGAGTGTGAAAACAGAATTATTTACAACAACACAAAGAAAGAAGAAGAGGTAAGATACAACAATACATTACATTCACAAAAACACCAAGCTCTTACAAAACAACCACTAAATATATCACTAACAATTTACTTTGCTCTTTTGAAATAGACACTGCGGGAAGACTGGCGGATCAACATTGGCAGCAGGGGACCCTCTGTCATTGATACACCAAGAAGACTTCAATCAAGGTATAGTATAAGAAGTACAACTGAAAAATGAAAATTTACTATTTGTTGCTATCTCAAAATGAAACTAATAACAAAGAACAAGCCCCTAATACTAATTACAGCCAACACAACACACCACACCACACTTCCAAAAATAAGAATAACACATGCAACATAAAATTAGACATCTTTTCTAGCCAAAAACCTCTGAGCCAAAACCATAAACCAAATCCAACTGGCAGACACAAAACAGAATATTATAACAAATACTGCTAACATATACAAAATAGAACAAGGATTTACATTTAGCCTGCAAGAAGCTGTAACCCTAAAGCATAACCTAAATGTAACATCCGAAAACTGGTGCACACAAACCAGGAAAGTATAACAAATCTTGCTAACTCACAAAAAATGCAACAACCATTCCTGTTTAGTCTGCAGCAAACTGTAACCCTAACCCATAACGTAAATTACTCATCCCAAAACTGAGGGACACAAAACAGTATAGTATAACAAACATTTACAACACATACACAATTCAAAAAAGAAGAAGCCTCTTTTGTCTGCAGAAAACCACAAGACTAAACCAAGAACACAATTAGAACTGTGGCCTACACAAAACAGGATACTACTTAATAATTGCCAGTGCTCAACCCCTTCACACACACTTTCAAATATGCACTATTTTACAGAAAAAAAAAGAAAAGAACAATACAAATACATTCGCTTACAAAAAATAACATGCTGTTGTTCAACTCAATATTTCACTCAAATAACATTTATCTTTATCTTTTCCAACAGACACTGCGGGAAGACTGTCGCACCAAGATTTGCAGCAGCGGATACAGTGCCAACAACAACTGAGACTTACAATAACAAGGTATAGTACAACAAGTACAAAAAGAGAAACAAGAAAAGCATGTTTGCTAAATACTAAGGTCACAAATAAAAAAAATACTAAATAATAACAAAACACTAACAAGAATGATACAGATAAAGGATGATCCTTGAACAAATATTACTTACACGTTTCCCAAAAAGTCCTTTTTTAGCGCCAACAACCGATATCACTAAGCCCTAACTTAAATCTATTAGCACAAACGTACTGCACACAAAACATGATCCTACAACTAATACTTGCAACACATATCAAATTCCAGAAAAATTTGTCTTCTATCGCCACTAAACTACAACATGAAAAACCACAACCTAAATAGATTCACAAATTAGGATACTAGAACAAATCTTATTCACTTCTCCAAAATGCAACTAGCAAGTCTCTTTTAGGGACAACACCCTACAAGCCCAACAGTACTACCTAATACTACACTGACAACAATTGCCTACAGAAAAAAAAATAATATGTATATATATATATATATTACTAACACTTAGTAACTTGGTGCAAAAAGGCCATTTTGCTGAATATGACCATAAGCCAAACCTATAAAGATGAAATCTACTAAATAACAGCCCCCAAAAAATTACACCACAAAAAATAGTACTAACACATAACAATTTCCCTCTGCAAACACACCTTCTCCTACATTAACCTACAACCCACAACACACAACCTAAATCTATACCAACACTGTTGCACAGAAAACAGCATACCAACAAAATCAGACTAAATCGACTTACTCAAAGAATTAAAATTACTAACCAAAATAATAATACATTGTTTTGATTTACAGATTAAGATGGCGGATACTGACAAGATACAAGAAAAGAAAAGACGACACAATAGAAACGACAAAAAACATGGGCAAAGCAGCAGACGCCGGAGTAGAAGGACATTGACATATGTTCTTCAAATTGTCCTATACTGAAGTCTTTAGCAGTAGAGCTTCATAATTGTGGTGAGATGAATATTCTCTGTCAGTTTTGTGAGGCTTATCAGTTCAAACAGGAAAGACCCACAGATAGACAGTTTATTAGTTGCTGTCAAAAAGGCAAGGTCAAACTTCCAGAAAGACAACAATTCCCACCATATTTACAAAGCATTATGACTGAACCTGCTTTTCCCAACTACAAGAATTTACAAACAAACATAAGATCATACAATAGTGCTATATCCTTTGCATCTATGGGGGCAACATTAGCTGCTAATGTGCCAGGACATGGTCCTTACTGCTTTAAAGTTCAAGGCCAAATCTACCTTCATACTTCCCATTTACATCCAGAGGAAGGAGAGCAAAGAAAATGTGCTCAACTATATTCCTAGATACAATGGAAGCTGTTGACCAACGTATGCAGCTGGAAGAAAAAAAATGTTTTTAAAATATATTATAGAGATAGATAAAATTATGGCCAATAACCCCTACACTCAAGCTTATAAAAAAAAAACAGAAGTAGAAAATGAACAACAACTTCGTGCACAAAGACATCAATTGCCAATCCCAAAGGTCAATATGGTGCTTAAAAGAGACAGACATACTGATAAACGTCGTTATAACTTGCCAACATCAAATGAAGTTGCAATGGTGTTTCAAAATGATGAAGGAGAACCACCATTTCAAAGAGACATTCGAATATATACCAGAAATGAGGAGCAACCATTCATTAATATCAGTATCTTAAGTACAAATTTAGATCCAATGACATATCCCATCTTTTTCCACACGGAGAAGCAGGTTGGCAACCAAAATTAACCCTTCCCAGTTACCCAAATTCTACAGTGCGAGTGCGAAATAATATTTCCATGCTTGAATTTAAAGTAGCTCAAATTGCCATTCGAAATGGATTCAATCCAATTTTATGTAGGGGAAAACTAACACAACAAGGGATTATTGATTCCTATTTGCGAGTTGAGGCCAATAATTTAAACTTCATTAAATGTCAACAAGATAAACTATGTGTACAACAGTATTGTGGATTCATGGATTATGTTGCTGAGGTTGCTACAAGCAGAGACATGACAGCTGGCAAAGCCATCATTTTACCATCATCTTTCCAGGGATCTCCTCGCAATATGCGCGAAAGATACAATGATGCCATGGCTATTGTCACCAAATTTGGGAAACCTGAATTATTTATTACATTTACATGTAATCCACAATGGCCAGAAATTACACAAAATGTACTAATTGGCCAAACTGCTTCCGATAGACCAGACTTAGTAGCCAGAGTATTTTAAATAAAATTAAATGAATTAATACGTGACATAACCATCACTCGGTTATTTGGCAAATGTCTGGCTTATGTTTATACCATTGAATTTCAAAAAAGAGGGCTTCCACATGCACATATTCTTATAATCCTTCAAGAAAAACATAAATTAGATACTGGTGAGAAAGTAGATTATGTCATTATTGCTGAACTACCAGATCCAGAAATACATGGTAGACTATATGAGATTGTAACTCACCGTATGATTCATGGACCATGTGGAGATCTTAATCCACAGACACCATGTATGGAAAATAAGAAATGTACAAAAGAATAGCCTAAAGATTATCAAGATAAAACTTATGCTAATTGTGATGGCTTTCCATTATATAGAAGAAGAGAAGGCCAAACTGCCATCATCCGCAGCAAAAAAGTACCATACAATCCACATTTACTCATGAAGTATAATGCACACATTAATGTAGAAGCCTGCACTTCCATAAAATCCATAAAATATGTCTACACATATATTTACAAAGGCTATGATGCAGCTACTGTAGTTGTCAAAAGTGCAGAAAATAATGAACCCAGTGAGTTAGTACATGATGAACTTGCCTCTCATGTAGATGCTCGCTAAGTCTGTGCGCCAGAAGCTATGTGGCGTCTACTAAAATTTTAAATGCACGATCGATCACATGCAGTATATCAATTAGCTGTACAT